>JAASFT010000602.1:0-16036 GCA_023333885.1 Globisporangium parvum
AAAGCGAGTGAGAGAGACTGAGACTGAGACTGAGAGCAACCGAATGGAGCAACTACACGAGCGTCGCATTGCATCACGACTGCCTGTGAGGTCGCTCACGTTGCGAGGCAAATGCTCCACAGCGCGAGCGACGTACGTGCTCCTGGTGACGATCTGAAGAGGGACTACCGTAGCTAAGCAGAAGATGAAGTGGCCAACGTCGCTCCGCTCGAGCGCTTGTCGCCATGGACACGTGCTTACGGGAACAGGCGTTTCTGCACAAGTCGAGTGACCACAGAGAAAGAGCGAGACACACACACATGAGTCAGTCCTGACTGCGGCTCATACGACGCACCAACACAAGAGAGAGAGAAGGAGAGAGGAGAGAGAGGAGGAGCAAGCGAAAGGGAAACGTACCGGGTCGCGCGGGAACATGGACGCCTTGCGGATGTTGCCAAGACCCAAGTAGAGCATCACGACGCGCTCGAGACCGATGCCGCCGCCGCCGTGCGGCAGTGCGCCGAGCTTGAATGCGTCCAAGTACGCCTTGAGCGACTCCTTCTCGATCCCAAACGCGTCGACGCGCTCTTCGAGGAGCTTCGCGTCGTGCACGCGCTGGGCGCCGGACACGATCTCTTCGCCGCGGATCATGAGGTCGTACGAGTTGCTCCAGCGCTTGTCGGTCGGGTCCGGCATCGTGTAGAACGGACGCACGGCGAGCGGGAACTTGTCGAGGATGTAGAAGTCCGTGTCGTACTTGGCCTTCACGAGGCGGCCGAGCCACTTCTCGTTCTCCGTGCTCAGGTCCTCTTCGAGCTCCTGCTTTGCGCCGGCGGCTTGGAGCATCTTCACGCCCTCTTCGAACGACAGAATGAGCGACGGCTTGTGGTACTTGAGCGGCTCGAACGGGAACTGCTCGTTCACGGCCGCGAGCTCCTTCGCGAAGCGCGTGGTGAGGTTGTCAAAGATGTAGATGAAGAGGTCCGAGAAGACGTCGAGCACTTCGTGGTAGTGCTCCTTGATCACCATCTCAAAGTCCAAGCCTGTGAACTCGCACATGTGGCGGTGCGTGTTCGAGTTCTCGGCGCGGAAGACCGGGCCGATCTCGTACACACGCTCGAGGCCCGAGCACGCGCACGCCATCTGCTTGTAGAGCTGCGGCGACTGCGCGAGACACGCCTCCTGGTCAAAGTACGGGAGCTTGAACACGCTCGAGCCGCTCTCGCTCGCGCCGCCGATGAGCTTCGGCGTGTGGATCTCGACAAAGTCGCGGCTCTGAAGGAACTCGCGGAAGAGCTGGCTCACGCCCGACTGGATGCGCATGATCGCCTGGTTCGCCGGCGTGCGCAGGTCGAGCACGCGCGTGTTCAGGCGCGTGTCGAGCAGCACGTCGACGTACGTCGAGCCCTCGGCTTTGACGAGCGCCTCCGGACGCGCGGCGTCTTCGAACTGGAACGGCAGCTCTGGCAGCGCCTTGCTCACGATGAAGATCTTCTGGACGCTCAGCTCCACGCTCTTCTGCGTCGTGCTCGTGACCTCCTGCGCCGGGAGCGTCACCGTCACGAACACGTCGACGATCGACTCCTTCGGGATGCTGCTCGCGAACTTGATCATGTCGCGCGGCACGGCGTCGCTCTCGTTCATCACGGCTTGGATCGACGCCATCTGCTGGCGGAGCGTCAGGAACGCGATCTTCGACTTGGCGCGCACGCTCTGGAGGTTGCCGCGCACCCAGAACGTCTCGCCCGCGAGCTCAGGGTTGATCTCGCTCACACTGCGCGCGTCATACGAGAGAAAGAGAGTGTGACGCGTGCGCTGTGAGACACTGAGCTCGCACACCGCCAAGCAGAATGAATGAATGAATGAGTGAACGCACTGCTTGTACGCGAGGTTCTTCTTTTCCTGCGACTGGATGAGCGGGAGCTCGCCGTACGAGTCGTTGAGCTTTGGCTCTGCGGCCGCAGCCTGTTGATTGACGCGAGACGCATTGAGAATGAAAGACATCGTGAGTTGGCTGGCAGCCTTGGCGCACTGCTCGAGCAGCAAGAGCACGCACCGCCGCGCGCTGGCGCTCGAGGATGCGCAGCTCCTTCTTCGTCAGCTTCTTCTCCTTCGGGGCGTCGTCGGCCATCGTCTGCTGCTGCTGCTCTCGCTTGCTTGTCGTGTGTGGAGCTGGCGGATTCGATTGTGCCCACACGATCCTGGTCGAACGCGCTCCCTCGCAAATTTCTCGCTCGATGCAATTAGAAGATCTGACCGATGCAATTCAAAAGGCGAAACAGCTGTGAGCGATGGTCGCAAGCAGCCACTGCCGCCGCGACCAGGAGAACATGCAGATGGCCCGCGCTGCAGCTACACGACGTGGCGCGGCAGCAGCACCGCGGCGCTCTGCGCGTCTGCTTGGAGCGAGCGCGCCTGCTGCCGTGAGTGATGGGCAGGCAGCTCCGCGTCGTCGCACTCTGAGCACTGCGACTGCTTCTGCTGTTGATAACGACGGCTCTGCGCCACGTGCGACCGCGGCAACGCGCAAGCGACAGAAAGCTGCGCCTACAGCCGCGACGACTGGCACACCAGCGCCTGACAGCGCAACGCCACTCGATGCCGATGGTAGTGAACGCAAGGCGGTGCAGTTCAAGCACGGGACGCTCTCGCGCGCGTACGAGCAAGCAAAAGTCGCGAGTGGCTACAAAATGGTCGTCGGCGTCGACGAAGCAGGACGCGGTCCGCTCGCAGGTCCAGTCGTTGCAGCGGCGTGCCACGTCCCGCTCGACGTCGTGGTCGAAGGCGTGCACGACAGCAAGAAGCTCAACGAAGAGCAGCGCGAGGCGCTGTACGACCTGCTTGTGAGCAACCCGCGCGTCAAGTGGGCAGTCCACGTGAACAGCGCACAGCGCATTGACGAGATCAACATCCTGCAGGTGCGTCCCGTTGGACCCAATCGAGTGCGGCTCGTAGTGTATGGCGCTAGTGCTCACGATGTCCGATCGGCAGGCATCGCTCGAGTCAATGGTCAAGGCAGCGGAAGCGCTGGACGACGCGCCTGACTTTGTCTTTGTCGATGGCAATCGCATGCCGCCGACGATCACGTGCGACGCCGAGACGGTCATCAAAGGCGACTCGAAAGTCTACTCGATCGCTGCTGCGTCCATCATTGCGAAGGTGCGTTGAGCGGCGCCACTGAAGCTGCGTTGTCGTGCTGCTCGCTTGTGTAGAGCACTCCAAGCTCACGCAGACAGTTGCTGTTGCGATTGCAACTGGCAGGTGACGAGAGACCGCTTGATGATCGAGTACGACGCGCAGTTTCCGCAGTACAAGCTCAAGCAGCACAAGGGGTACCCGACGAGAGACCACATGGCAGCGATCGCCAAGCACGGTCCGTGCGAGATCCACCGCATGACGTTCGCCCCGCTCAAGCCCAAAGACGCCCCCAAGCCAAAGCTAAAGCCAAAGGCGAAAGTGAAAGCCAAGAAGAGCAGCAAGGACGCCACAGAAGCGTAGGGTGCGCACGAGAGCAACGCCTTGTGAGCTTGCCTGACTATGCGAAGCACCTCTCTCTCTCGCTCTCTCTCTCTCTCTCCGGGTCCTCTGTTCTCAGTCTAGCACCTCTGTCTCGCTTGTTCAGACCACTGGCGTCGGTAGCGGCGCAATCGGCACAAACGCGCTGCTCGCACTGTCGGCGCTCACGTGGTGGCGCCGCGGCGAGCGCGTGAGCAGCACCGGCGCCCCATGCTCTTCGTTGAGCAAGTGGAGCTCAAAGCAGCCATCGCACACGCGCTGGCGCTCCGTGTAGCCAAGCCACGGGAGCAGGAGCTTGCGCGTCGAGTGCTCAAAGCAGAACGAGTGGCCGCAGTGACGGCAGTGGTGTCGCCGCGTCAGCAGCGTGAACTTGCAGTGGCACTCTTTGCAGACTGTGTCTTTGCTCCAGCGCGGGAGCGCCGCGGCGCCTGGCGTGACCGAGATCGTCGAGCGCCACGTCGACGCGCCAGACGACGACCGCGGCCGCACGCCGCCGCCAAACGACGCAGCGCGTGCCGGTGCTCGCAGCACGTCGTCGCCGTGCTTGTCGCGGCTGTCAAAGTACGCAGCGAGTCCGCGACTCGCAGGCTTGACGTCCCACGAGTAGCGGTCGTAGGCGCCGGTTGCTGTCATCGGTGGAGCGTACAGCCGGCGTCCGCCCATTGTGAACGACGCGTCCTCAACTGTGAGCGAGCGGCGTCGACCGGACCGTCCAGTCGAGTACGACTCGTCGTCGCCATCCTCCTCGTCGTCGTACCACGGACTCTCTGCCTCGTGCACTTCCTCGCCGCTGCTGTTGTTGTCTTCAAACGCCGGCAATGCCAGCGCCAGTGTCGACGACGACGACGGACTGAGCTGCAGCCGCATCGTCTTGGCTTTGATCTGCGATGCCACGAGCTTGCGCACCGCGCGCTCCTGCGCATCGTGCTCGACGTGCGAAGCTAAGAGCGTCGACGCCTTGAGCTCGTCGCGCAGCTGCTGCACCTCTTGCGCTGCGAGCTGCTGCTGCGTGCGCCAGAGATCGAGACTGTGGCGTCGGCCGATCGTCCGCGGCGACAGGCGAGCAAACTCAGGGACCGGCGCGGTCGTGTACGGCATGTCCGGGAGGCTTGTGCGGCGCTGGCCCGTGCGCCGCGTGGTCGTCGACATCGTCGTCATGGTCGCGAACGTCGTCGACACGGTCGTTGACATCGTCGACACGGTCGCACAGTGCGCGTTCGGCGACGACAGCGTCGGCTTGTGCGCGTTCGCGACCAAGTCGACACAGAGCGGGAAGCTCACGCGGCGCGGGCGTGTCGCGCCGACAAAGTTGTCGGCGCAGTTTGGGTTCCCACTGTCGAGCGCCAGCGTCGTCACTTGGTTGTTCTCGCGGTCGCTTGCGAGCGCCTCGACACTGTCGTCGTGCGGCTCGAGTGCTCGCGCCGAATCGAGTTGCTTCGGCGCTGCAGCTGTCGCCGTAACGATGATGCTCCGCATCGCTTCGAGCTGCTGCTTGAGCTGCGCGAGCTCGCCCTTGAGCTGCAAGTTATCTTCCTGGAGCTTCGCGACGTTCTTGCTCTCGAGGCGCAGCGCTGCGAGCTGCATCTTGGCAACGCGCATGCGAGCAGCGCACTGGAGCGCCAGGACTGCGGAGCGCACGCGCGCGTACACTCGTGCGTGGAAGAAGCGCCGCCATGCAGTCGCGATCACCGTCGTCGCTCGCGCTTCCCGGAGCGCCTGGACTACACGCGCGGCTCGACGCCGGCGCACGTGGCTCTGGCACTGCAGCACTGCGCGTCGAGCGCGCTGGAACTTGCGCTGCGCCACAAATGTCCGCACGCGCGTCTGCAGGCGCGTTGCACCCGTTGTCTCGCGCATGAAGCGCACAAGAGCACGAGCACGATGGCCGCGAGTGCACGCCTGCAGCTTCAGCGCAAGCTGCCGAATCGTCTGGTAGCGCTGACGCTGTTGGTGCATGCGGCAGTGTGTCTGGAGCTTCACGACGCACTTGGCGCGTGCCAGCGCACGTGCGCGCTCGAGCTGCTCGTACGGCTGGCGGCGAAAGAACACGCGTGTCTTGCCGAGACTCACGCCATTCGGCACAGACAGAGACGCTTGCGTTGCGTCAGAGCCCTGCAGCAGCGCGGCGAGGATCTCGAGACTCACGCGCAGTCGCGTCGTGATTGACTGCGTCGTCCCAGCAGCAGCTGCAGCGCGTGCGCTCGGACGCGTCAGCCGCCGCAAGAGCAGCACGCGCTCGTACCGATCGAGAAACTGCTCGTGCATCATGCGTACCGGGAAACCAGCGCGCGCAACACGCACAGCTTCGAGGACGCCGCCGCTCCGGAGCTGCTCAACCACGCGCGGACACTGGAACGCGTCGCGCACGTTTGTGTCGTTCGGTTTGATGCAGCGCACGTAGTGCGGCGTCGTAGCGCGGATTGTGTCCAAGAGCTCGCTCAACTGCTGCTTGAACTGCGTCCCGACGCTCACTGCGGCGATCGACGACTTGGCGCGGCGCATGGCCACGCGCGTCGGTGTGGTCGCGGCTGGTGCTGGTGCTGGATGCGCTGGGCTATCAGCACTCGCGCTTGCGGCGCCAGCGAGGCGCTGGATGAGCGGACTCGACGATGTTGCGAGCAGCTGAGCTGCGCTCTCGCAGAACGAGTCCTTGTTCTTCGCGACAAAGCCGTCAACTGTGTACGCGACGTTGCCGGCGTAGTGCGCGACGATGAAGTGCGTCTGACGCTGCCCACCAGGCGCTGCGACAAAGTGCGCGTGCGGACGCTTCGTGGCGAACTCGCTGTAGAACTTGGTCATGAGCGCGCGGTCCGAGCCCTGCGGGAAGACGCACTCCTGGTCTGTGAGCGAGAAGAGCCCGATCGGACGCTGCTCAAAGAGCGCGAGGCACGCCGTGTTGTTCGGGAAGTCCACGAACGTCCAGTCAATGCCCTCGGTCGCGTACAGCGCCTGCTCCTCCGTGAACACGAACGCGTTGAACTGGTGCTGCAGCGCCTCGTTCGCGTAGTTGATGCACAGTTGCTCGAACGAGTTCACGGCCATGTCCTCGAAGCCAAAGATGTCGAGCAAGCCGATGCACGCGCCAGCGGCCGCACCGCTGCGCTCGCCGCTGCTTCGGATCTTGGCGTTGATGCGCTCGACGAGCCACGCAAAGAGCAAGCGGTAGCACTCCATCACGAGCGCGTTGCATGTGTTGCTCGCCTGCGCCGCGTCTATACGCACAACGAGCGACTCGGTCGCAGTGTGGAGCTGCCGCGTCGTGAGCGCAGCTTCGAGCTGCGCTGGCGACACGCGCAAGAGCTCGGCTGCGATCGCAAAGTGCGCGACGCCAGTCGCTGCGTCGGCGCCAGCGACGACGTGCGCTTCGAGCACGTTGTCGGTCTCGAGACTCTGCGACTCGCAGAAGCCGATGTTGCCCATGTGGAGCATCGCTGCGACGATCTCGAGCACGTTCGTGACCTCGTCGTCGCCCATGCCAATGCCGTGCATCGCGCGGACCGTCTTGTCGAACTGCACGGCGTCGTTCACGTTGTCGCGCCGTGTGTAGCACGCGCTTTGGTTCACGAGGCGGAACTGCGTCGCGTCGCGGAGCTGCCAAGACGCGACCGCAGCAGGCGACACGCACGCGCAGGTGCCAGTCGCTGCTGCCGCGAGGAGCTCGTAGAAGATGTGGAAGTTGCGCTCGTGCGCCGACTGCTTGATCACGCGGATCTTCTCCAGCAGGTACGTCCGGATGCGCGCACCAGCGATCACGTGCGCCGTGTCCGACGCGCCACTGCTGCTGCTACGGGTGCTCGCAGACGCGAACTCGAGCTCGATGAACTTGCCAAAGCGACTGCTGTTGTCGTTGCGCGTCGTCCTCGCGTTCCCAAACGCCTCGAGGATCGGGTTCGACTGCAGCACTTGCGACTCGATCGACAGCGGCGCACTGACGCTGTCAGCTGCTGCGACTGCTGCTGACGCCGTGTGCGCGGACGCGCTGCACGTGAGCGCGTAGTACTTCATCATGATCTTCGTTGCTTCGGTCTTCCCAGCGCCGCTCTCGCCGCTGATGAGGATCGACTGGCTCCGCGCATTCCGCGCCATGTCGACGTACGCTGCGCGCGCGATGCCAAAGAGGTGCGGCTCACGCGGGAGCGAGCTGCTGTCGTCGCGCGCGTGCGTCTCCATGACTGCGCGGCCGTAGAGCTGCGGGAGCTTCTTGAACGGGTTGATCGAGATGAGGATCTCGCCAATGCGCGTGTAGATCGCGTCGCGCTCGTAGCGCACGCGTAGAGCGTGCAGAATTGACGCTTCGTGCAGATGCGGGAGTGCGACGAGGTCGGCTTGGTCCTGCTCCTCGCGCTGGTTCTGCAGCAAGACGTTCTCGCACTCGCCCGGCGTCTTGAACACGAGCGTGACGTCGCGGCATTTCGATGGCGACGGCGCGAGCTGCTCGGTCCACGCAGGCGCCGAATCTGGCGACTCGCTGGGAGCATCAAAGCACACCGAGATCGCGCGCACTTCGCCGGTCGTGCGGCGGGTGTCACTGTCGAGCTCGCTGTCTGCTACTGCTGTTGCTGGAGGTCGTACGATGCGAGCAATGCGCGCCGAGACCCAGATGAGGTCCTGTGTCGGATCGTGCACCCACACGCGCGCACCGACGTCCATACTCTGCTGTTACTGATGATCTCGATCGAGTGTGTGGGTGGCTGGTCTTCGATAGATCGCGCGCAATTGGCGAGACAGCAAGCGAGAGATGGATGGATGGAACGACGTGGACGCGAGCGGAAGGGCGGAGCAGCGCTTGCTCCGGTTCGTCGGCGGCTTCGACTGCTGCTTCTCAGCACGCGGCGCTTCCGTCACTGGCTGTCGCGAGCAGGAGCGCGCAGCAGCGCGTGGGAGTGAGTGAAGTGAGGTGAGGTGCGAGAGAAGCAGCGAGCGAAGAAGAAGGAGCTCTGGAGCAAGCGAGCCTCTTCATGCGACTCTCTCGCGATCTAAAGATATTGAGCGAACTCCCATCGAAAATACATGCCCATTTTCAGCGAATCAGCGGGCGTCAAACGGGATCTTATCAGACGAAGCAGCCATGCACCGCTTCCAAGTCAAGAGTCAAGAGTCAAGAGTCAAGACGAGCGCAGTTGGGACATTACGAAAGCCGACCGAACGCATGAATGGTACACTCCCCGCTGCTCGCTCGCCACATCCGTTGGCGCTCGCTCTCCTGCCCACGCCTCGCTTCGCACCCAAGCGCGACACACGCGCTCGCAGCCTCCCTCCACGGTTCCTTCCCGGGACTCGCACCTGCAGCACTGCGGCGCGACAGCACTGCGTATCTACGAGCTCCACGCGTGTGCGTGCCCCGCGTTGCTGCTGCTCGCGTCCGAGCTCGCGCTTCCGCTCTGCGCGCTGCTGCTGTTGCCGTACTGGCGGTACGACTGCTGGTGCGAGCCTGGGTGCTGCTGCTGCTGCCCTTGCTGGTGCTGCGACGGCGACTGCTGGTACGCTTGCGGCACCATGTGGCCCCAACCGCCGATCGGCTGACCGCCATACGACGCCCAGCCGCCGTAGTGCTGCTGTCCACCGTACGATCCTGCCGACATGCCGGCCGACACGTTCGGCACTGGCGGCGACGACGCGTGGTCGCGACCGGCACCCGAGCTCGCGTTCTGGTAGCCCTGGATGCCCGAGTTCGAGCGCTGGCCGTGCGACTGCTGCGAGCCCGAAATCGGCGCGCCAGAGCCCTTGCCGTGGCTCTGCGGCGCGCCGCCTTGCTGGTGGCCGTGGTGGTGGTGGCCCTGCACTGGCGGCTGCTGAAGGTACGCGCCGCTGATCTCGCCAAACCCTTGCGGGATCGCGCCAGCGTACTCGTGCTGGTGCGCGAGCAGGTGCTGGTCCTGGTAGCCGACAGGACCACTGCGAAGCAGCAGCAACAAGCAACAGACATGTAGACGCACAGTACGTCAGCACGCGAGCATTCTTCAACGCTCGCTCACGTGCACGACACATACGAGTACGCACCTCGCAGGGTTCGAAAAGCCTGGGATCGGTCCTTCCACGCCGTATGGAATGCTCCCGCGCGGCGGGTACTGCGTGCGAGGGCTGTATTGCGCATACTGAGAGACACGAGTGATACGAGCGAACAAGCAGTGCGGTTAGTTGCACAGGTAGAGCAAGCGAAACGCTGACAATGCCGCCATGCAGGACGTACCTGCGGGTTCTGGTAATAGCCGTAGCCTTGGTAGTAGCTCGCGTAGTTGTACGGGTTGTACGGCAGCGCCATGCCTGGTGGTGGCGGTGGAGCGTAGTGTGGGTGGTAGCCCTGTGGGTGGTGCTGCGGCACGCCCTGCTGCTGCTGCTGCTGGCTCTGCGCGTGGCTCTGCTGGGTCTGAGACTGCTGCTGCTGCGCTTGCTGGCCGTGCTGCTTCTGCTGCGTCTGCTGCTGTTGCGTCTGCGTCTGCTGCGGCGGCGGCGCCTGCGACTGCTGGCTCTGCTGGAACTGGAGCTGCGCGCTCTGCGGCGCTGCGTGGGACGGCGACTGCGCCGACCCAACTGCGCCGCTGGTGCGAGTGCTCCCCGTGCTCTTCGGTGTGCTGGCGCTCGATGCGACCTGCGACTGCGCAATTGTCACACCTGTGGTCGTGCTCGTGGCGCGGCCACCGAGGTCCATCGAGTACTGGTTGTACGAAGCCTGGTACAAGCCCGACGACTTGGAGCCAAACTCGCCAGAGAAGCCCGAGCCCGAGCCGATCTTGGACGCCGCTTGCGTCTGCGTGGTCGTCTGCGACTGGAAGTGGCCCTGAGCGCGCGTTGGCGTGCTGCGCTTCACGTCATCCGGCTTGGGGAGCGACGCTGGCGACGGCGCCGATGGCGCAAACGTCCGTGGCGACTGCGACGACTTGGGGGTCACGCGACCCGACTCGACTGAGAGTCCTGGCGGCGCCGACGTCGTCGGTCCCTTGCGCGCGCTCGCGTCCGACTCGAGCTTGCGTCCTGGAGAAAGCGGCGTCTTCTTCTCCGGCGACGCCGTCTTGCTCCACGCGCTCTGCGTCTCGGTCTTGGAGACAGTCTTGTTGCCGTTGCCAGTCGTCGTCGTCGTCGTCGTCGTAGTCGTCGCGCTCCAGCCACGAGGAGACGTGGACTCGACGCCGTTCAGCGAGAAGCTACCGAACTGGAGCGACAAGTTCGTCGTCGCAGCGCTCTCCCACTTGCCCATCTTGAGGTACTGCTTCGGACTCGTCGCGCTCGCAACTGCTGAGCGCGTCTCAGGACGCGGGATCTGAATGTCCTTCGGAGAGCCTGGGACAACTGTTGGCAGCGCCGAGACGCTCTCCACAGTCGACACGGCCGTTGGCGTGAGCAGCGGGCTGCCACGAGCCCATGCGTTCGGTGTCGTCGACACAGTCGTCTCCGAGGACGCCGCCGATGACCACTCACCAATGCCCGACGTTGCGACGTCGAGCGAGCCCCAGCCAGAGGACAGGCTCGGTGACTCGATCTTCTTCTCCACCTTCTTTGGCGACGGCTCGTTCACGACAGGTTCGGATGGTCGCGTCTTCTGCGGACTCTTCGGCTCGACCTTCTTTGGGCTTGGACTCTTGACAGCAGGCGCTGGCTTCTCCGCAGGCTTGGACGCTGGTGCTGCGACTGGTGCGGCAACTGGCGCTGCTACTGGTGTTGCTGCTACAGGGGCGGCTGCTACTGGTGCTGCTACTGGCTTTGGCTTGGCGACAAGACCCGTGAGGTTCGGCTTCTTCGTCCAGGCGCCCGTGAGGATAGGACCGACTGGTGGTGGCGCAACGTTAGTCGGCGCAGGCTGCTGCTTTGCCGGCTTTGCGCTCGTCTTCTTCGTCGTGCTGATGCTCTCGGGCGCCGCGTCCGTAGGTGCCTCCGCAGGGTCACTGCTTTCGCTCGACTCTTCATGGCGTTCGCCGCTCTGCTCGGCCGTCTCGCCACGCGGCACGCCACCGCGGCCGCCGCGACCACGTCCTCCTACACGGCCGCCACGCGAAGAGACTGCGCCGCGGCCTCGGGTTGCACCACGGCCACCGCGGCCGGCAAATCGGTCCGACGACGCGTCGTTGCTGTATCCGTGCTGCGAACTGCTGTGGTGGCTGCTGCTGCGGGAAGGCGCCTGCTGCTTCTTGCCCTTCTTCTCGACGGTCGCCCAGTCATCTTGCCCTCCACCGCGGTAGTCCTCCCACAACTCGCTGATCGCGCTCTCGATGCGGTGCGCATCGCCCTTGTGCTGCTCGAGCAGACGGACAATCTGACTGTCTTCCGTGCCTGGCGGGCACAGCTCGCGGTATTTCGCAATCTGCAACCAATAGCAACAGCAGCAGCAGCAGCGTAATGACACCGTCGCAAGACGCGCGTTAGCACTCGTGTGTCCATTGCGACGGCCATAGCCACCGAGATCCACTCCCAGCGAGGTGCAGCAGATCTCGGTGTCACAGATCCCCGCTCGGAGATCGTATGCTCGCCTCATATGCGGCAGCGCACACCACTAGCAACAACCTACTTCTCGCGCGGCCTTGGTGGAGCCGCCGCCAGTGGCGCTACTGGCGCTCGGGGAGCTGTCGCTCAGCTGCTGCTGCAAGCTCAGCGCTTTCTGCATAAAGTACTCGCGCTTGCTCATGTCTGATGATGTGTGCGATGGGTGGGTGGGGAGTGGTGGGTAGGAGAGAGTGGTCGGTGCGTTTGCTACTGCAGGTGCGGGCTCAGAGGCGCGTGCGCTGCTTCGTCGCGCGAGTTGCGGCGGCGGCGGCGGCAGGTGCTTGCTGGGGTTCCGGCTCGGTAATGGTGGTGGGCGGCGAAAGGGGGGCGCTGAGCGGCAACGAGCCAAAAGCGCAGAGCAGTGGAAAGATCTTTGCCGCGCTTCTATTCGGCGCTTTCCAGTACAGGTGCACACGCGAAAAAACAGAATCCAGTTTTGTAGCGGAGCGCACTGTCTCACGTCGAATGCATTCGTGCACAGCCTGCAGCACTTCGCTCGCTCTATAACTCGCCGCACTCGGTGATCGCGATGCTGAGCTTCGGTTTGCTGTTCGCGCCGACGGGCACGCTCTCCATCTTGCGCACCACGAGCAGCGACGCCGCGTCGAGCACTTTCCCGAACACAACGTGCTTGCCGTCGAGCCAGTCGCACGGCGCGCACGTGAGGAAGAACTGGCAACCGTTCGAGTTCGGACCGCTGTTCGCCATCGAGAGCAGCCCTGCCTCCGCGTGCTTGCACACAAAGCTCTCGTCCGCAAACTTGTCGCCATAAATACTGATGCGGCCCGTGCCGTCGCCCTATGCACAGTGTCAGCCATACAAAGCGGCCATTCGTGTGTGAGAGACACCAATGCGATGCAACACTATGGTGTGCATGACAAGCGAGCGATTGCAGTGGCAGTACCTTGAGAAAGTCGCCTCCCTGCGGTCGAGCACAGCAGCGCAATGCGATCATCGCCATCGCAGTGCGAGTGCAGGCAACAACGTGAGTATGTGTGAGTGACGACATGCTGCAGCCACGACCTCACGCACTGCATGCGCAGAAGACCTACCTGCACCATAAAGTCCTTGATCACGCGGTGGAACGTGCTGCCCTTGTAGCC
Organism: Globisporangium parvum; assembly: GCA_023333885.1. Taxonomy (NCBI): domain Eukaryota; phylum Oomycota; class Peronosporomycetes; order Pythiales; family Pythiaceae; genus Globisporangium; species Globisporangium parvum. The sequence continues at coordinate 13,074 of JAASFT010000602.1, forward strand.
CACTGGCAGCTCCGATTTCCTGGACACGCACACGCACGCGCATTGTAGCGAACGGACATCAGACACACTCTTGATAGCAACGCCAAGCGCCTCAGACGCGCTGCAAGCAAGAGAACGACGTACCTGTACTCGCCAGTGCAGAGCTGTCTGTTGCGACGCATTCACGGCAAAACACGCGCGCGAGCGAGCGAGCACGCCATGGGGTTAGAGCAATGAGCGCAGCCGAGCAGGTGGCGAGCAGCGCAGACAGCATGATGCCAACTGCGCAAGACGCACCGAAAGTTCTCGACTGTCTTGGGGCAGTCTTTCTTAAAGAGCTCGAGACGCAGCCGCCCTGCTGGCGCGCCGCCGATCGCGACGTCCATGAACACGACCGGGTTGCCGCGCTTCAGCGCTTCGCTCAGCGCCGGGTCCATCGTCGTCGTCGCTCGCCTGCTCTTGTTTGGTGTCCTTGCTTGCTTGCTTGCTGTGTTCCACACGAAGCAAAAAGCAGACATTCACAGTGACAGCACCTTTTTAAAACGATGGTATCAATTCGTGCAGGGTACAACGTAAAGCAAGCCCTTTCAAAAATGATCGATGCAAGTGCGTATTTTACTATCACCTCGGTGCATTTTACTACCACATGTACTGTACTGCAATCATTTCGTTTGAACATGCTGCAGACGTATGCGAATGCCAAGCGTATTTTACTTCCGCATGTACTGTACTGAGTTTGCGAACCTAGAATCGCGACTAGCGAGCTCTCAGCCACGTGCTTTCGTCCTCCATTTCCAAAAGGGTATCATGTTGCTCCGGAGGTGATACATACATGCTACGATGTTTGCGCCGCAGAAGCGACAGATTTACCCACAGGGTATTACACAGCACAGGACGCAATCCACAAAGTGTGTGATTCGATTGACACGATAGAAACACCAGCAGAATGTCCACTGCTACAAGGCAACGACGAAAAGTGTTCTCCGAGCACCTCGTACCGCGCACACACACGCTCACTCAATCCGCAAGAAGCTCTCAAGCCAGCAAGCAAGCCTCCCGCGCGCACGTGTCGTACGAGCCACTCGGCGACCAAAAGCACCATGCAGCTCTACCCGCAGTCGGCGCACAATGCGTTCCATGGCGTGAACATCTCGTTCCCGCAGCACATCGACCAGGCGGTGACGCAGATCCACGGCGCGTGCAAGGGCTTTGGCACGGACGAGAAGACGCTCATCTCAGTGCTCGGCTCCAAGTCGCCCGAGACGCGCAACCTCATCGCGCTGCGCTACCAGGAGCTGTACAAGAAGCCACTGCGCGACCTCATCAAGGGCGAGACGTCGGGCAACTTTGGCAAGCTCCTGCGCATGATCTCGACGTCGCTGCCGGAGACCGAGGCGTACATCCTGCGCGATGCGACCAAGGGCATGGGCACGAACGAGAGCCTCCTCGTGCAGGTGCGTGCGTGCGTGCACGAGTTCGTGTTTGCAATGCGCTTGCAGTAGAGACACGCAGTCGCAGTGACTGACTGACTGACTGACGGACTGGCGCTGCTGTTGGGTGTGTGTGTGCGGATGACGATGGCGTGACGGAACGCGCAGGTGCTCTCGGGTCGCACGAACGAAGAGATGAACATCCTCAAGAAGACGTACTTCAGCCTCTTCAACAAGGACCTGGGCGTCACGCTCAGTTCCGAGCTCAGCGGCGACTTCAAGAAAGTGATCATGGCGATGCTCCAGGTGCGTCTCGCTCCTTCTGTCTCGCGTCGGGGTCTGTACCTGGAGCCAACGTCTCACCACGCTCGCTGCGCCACCTCTCCTCTCACGCTCCTGGCACTGTCCTCAACAGTCGGCGCAGCTCGAGTTCAACCCGCAGTTCCACAACGCCGCGAAGGCGGAAGCGGACGCGATTGCGCTCTACAAGGCTGGCCAGGGCCGCATTGGGACGCAGGAGGAGGCGTTCATCGGCATCCTCGTGGCGTGCCCGCCCGAGTACCTCCGCATGCTCGACGCCGTCTACGTCGCCAAGTACAACAACAACATCGCGAAGGCGATCGACAAGGAGTTCAGCGGCGACGCGAAGAAGAGTCTGAACTACCTCGTGAAGTCGGTCATGGACACGTACCCGACGATCGCCGAGGTGTTTGAGAAGACGATGAAGGGCTTTGGCACGGACGAGACCGGTCTCAGTACCGCGCTCGTGCGCTACCAGTCCGTGCTTCCGCAGGTCAAGGCCGCGTACAAGAAGCTGTACAACAAGGAGCTGCGCGACCGCATCTACGGCGAGACGAGCGGCGACTACCGCAAGCTCCTGCTCGAGATCTATGACGCGCCGCAGGACCCGCCGCTCGCAAAGGCAGGTGCAGCGCCGGCGCCAGGAGCTGTTCCAGCGGCGCAAGCCTACGGTGCTGCGCCTACAGCTGGTGGCTACCCAGGTCAAGCAGCCGCTCCTGCAGCGGGTGGCTACCCTGGCCAAGCAGCCGCTCCGGCAGCCGGTGTGCCTCCGCAGCAGCATGGTGCGTACCCGGGTCAGCCGCAAGCCGGGTACCCAGCACAAGCCCATGGTGCGCAGCCGGGCTACCCTGCCGCTCAGGCGCCACCAGCCCACGGTGCGCAGCCAGGATACCCTGCCGCTCAAGCACCGCCAGCACATGGTGCGCAACCGGGCTACCCAGCTCAGCCGCAACCAGGCTACCCCGCGCCACCTCAGTCTGGCTACCCAGCACAGCCGGGCTACCCACCGCAACAGCAGCCAGGTTACCCACCGCAGCAGCAACAGCCAGGGTACCCGCCGCAGCAGCAACAGCCAGGGTACCCACCGCAGCAGCAACCTGGCTATCCTGCGCAACCTGGTTACCCGCCGCAGCAGCAACCTGGGTACCCTCCAGCACAGCCGGGCTACCCGCCGCAGCAACCGGGATACGGTGCACCAGGCTACCCGCCGCCGCAGCAACCTGGCTACCCGCCACAGCAACCGGGATACGGCGC
>JAASFT010000603.1:0-16013 GCA_023333885.1 Globisporangium parvum
ACACGATCGTCTTGAGCGCAGTCGAGATGCCTTTCTGGATCACTGACGACGACGCACTGCCGATCGAGTTGCGTCGCGGACGCACGTAGCGGTGGACATCGCCTTGGCGAATGCGGCACTCGTACTCGACTTCGCCGCCAAAGCGGATCGCTCGCAGAACGCAGCTGTTGCAAACCGTTCATAGGATGGATTTAATGGATAGAGAAAACTCTCTTATTTTGTTACACCACCAAAAAAGCATTCCTATTTCTTATCGAATTGGTTCGTCAGTTAAATCAATGGCGCGCGGCGAGCAAACACAACGACCGAGAAAGAGCAAAATGGCGAGCAACGAGATGCGCACACGCGCACGCACGACGCAGGAGAGAAGCAGCTCCTTCGCGACCACCAACAAGAGCATCCAGCAATGAAGATGCACGAGCTCGCTGCCGGGGCACAACGGTCATTCAATTTGCACCAAGCGCCGAATCGAATGACTGTTTAGCGCGTGCTGAACGCCTCTGTTGTCTCGCCACCCAGACCAAGTCCCAAGACGATGCACGCCGTCGCCTCCCCTGCGCTCGACGCAGAGTTTCTGCATTGGATCCACCTGTGCGAAGAGCTGCGTCACTGGCGCCGCGATCCGAGAGAAGGCGGCAAAGATTCGCGAGAGTCTGTCCGTGCGCGCTGGCCGCGGCGATGTGAAAGCGCTGCAAGAGTTGTTTTTTCGTCCGGGTGGCTCTCTCGCTTTCAGCAGCGGCACGGCCTGTCAGCAAAGTGAGTCCACGGCGAAGCTGCGTCCGTGTCAAAGGCAGCAGTAGACGACGGACGGCTACAGCTGCAGCGTGTAACTATCGACTACGACAAGCGTGACATCTTCAACATGGACGAGTCAGCGTTTTTCTATTGCGCTACACCGACATAGTCCATCTCAGCCCCGCGCATCGTTGGAAGCTCGTCAAGAAGCGACTTATTGTCGCATTGTGCTGCAACGCAGACGGAACTACGAATCTACCGCTCCTCGTTGTTGGTGGCGCGCGCCGACGGTACTGCTTCGGCAAGCAGTCAGCAGCTGATCACGGCGTTCAGTTCGAATCCACGCCAAATGGCTGGATGAATAGCGAGCTCTTTGCTATCTGGCTAGTAACGTTCGACAGGCGAATGCGAGCAGAAGAACGGCACATTCTTCTGCGCGTCGACAATGTGTCTTCACCCCGCAACGACACAGAGCTCTCCAACGTCACCTTGCAGATGCTTCCTCCCAACACGACCGCCTTCCTCCAACCCCAAGGCGCGGGGATCATTCGCGCGTTCAACGCGGCAGTGCGCAAGGCACAGAACCGACACGTCGTCGATCGCCTGGACGAGGCTCTACTGCGTGCTGAAGACCACGATGAGCGTGCGACAAACGCGCTCTTTAACGTGGACGTGCTGACTGCGATGAAATGGGCCCCAGAAGCTTGGGCAGCGGTCACCCTGTCGACGATCTCGAACTGTTGGAGACACACAGATCCTAGATGATGAAGTGTATGAGCTCGTTCACAGTGTGCGTATTTGTCCACCCTCACTCCGCCAAAAACTGCCTTTTTCAATTCCTGTATTTCAAATGATACTTGTATGACTTGATCAAATATGTGGTCAATTTCGTGTATCATATTGAGGGAGTTACCTGAATTTTCCTTCTGTAACTCTCACTTCCCTTGAGTGAGCATATTTGTGTCATGAATTGGCGGAAAACGTATGGTGCGCATAAAGTGGTAGTCGGGTAGGTGGGGAAGAAGAGCCTGCAGAGGTGCTTTTCTTTGTCATGCACAGCGTCGTGGGAGCTTGGCGGCGTCAGGAGGTGTGTTGATGAATGGGACAAATGATGCTGCCGACAAGGTCAGTCTGTGCAACTCATAACGCGCTATGAGCCATCGATATCACTCGAACACAATCTACGAGGCTAACCGAGCAAGCGAGTGACAGGCGCACGGCGAGATCGACTGGCATAGAATAGAGCAGTTCTCACACTGGGTATTGCAATCTATCCTTGATATTTGCAAGTATTTTGTCTCTTTTTTGTGTCCTTACCGTTTGTGAACAAATTACTGTGTTTTGCATGAAGCAGAGAATAAATAACTGTGTCATGTATGCAGAAGGCCAATGTATGAGTACCGAGGTGTGGGATAGTTCTTCCAATGTATGAGTACCGACCACAGAGTCCAATTAGTATATGCTAGAGGAAAGGCGCTTTGGGATCCATTACAAGCACATCGTTCAGTTTGGTCAGGAGTATACTATACATATTTGTAACAGTTTTCAGTCCGTTGTGTAGTGTACTATATGATACAGTTGCAGGTGTACACGATACATTTGTGATCGAATTTTGCTGTGACTTTTCAAGTATCGATTGAATATTTGACTGTTTTGTAGTATCGTGAATCAGTGAGACAGTAGGGTTTGGAGTTTGAGGACAACAAATCCATTCGCATCTTCGTCAACTCTTGACTCGAAACAATATCGTCGTCATTCAGAGCACAATATACACTTAGTCAGTTCAAAGACAGCCAAATGGCTTGATTTGCACAAATAGGAGTACAATACTTTGCAATACTAATTGATATATTGTGTGATCGTAAACTACTCCATCGCTAACATTTCACAACAACATAAACATATAGCCGAAATCTAACGAAAAGATCGGCTACTTGTTGATATAATGATAAGTTTGAAATGGTATGAATATACATAGAATAGTTTCGAGTCTTCAAATATATTTCTGAAACATCAATATTTCTTGTGGGTTTTTGTAAAACTTCATCAAACCTTGTTTGAAAAGATTTGAATCGAATCACTTTGATTTGTGATTTTGAGGATATGACATTTTCTGATACATTTTCTGCGGAACATGTCCGCGATACAAAACAATAGTGCTGTCCAAATTTTGTAGCTACATAGTGAACACAAGTAGTTCAATTCCAGAACGATCGCATTTCTGTTTGCTAAATGACCGCTTGCCTTCACTATAGATTCTGGAAACCTCAAATCTCACGAAAACCCATAAAATTTAGAAGCGAAAAACGTAAAATTTATCAAGTACAATATCCTCATACTCAAGTCAAGTACAATGAGATGATACTTAAATCAAGTACAATATATTCATACTTAAGTCGAGTACAATGAGATGATAGTGAAAATGGCGCGAAAGCTGCTTTTAGAAAACCGAGAAGCGACTCAGGCGACACGAGAAGCAGACCAACGGAGCACTGATACTGGTATCACTGAAACTGGTATCATTGATACTGGTTTCAACGACACTGATACTAATATATGCTTCATTCTTTCGAAACACGATCAAAACCGCAAAACAATCAGTAAAGAAATGACAAAAGCGGGTTTGCGTGTTTTGGTCTGTCTGTTGGGTGTTTCAGCATCATACAAAAACTACGTTGGGGTGGGTTTTTGAATTCAACATTTTGATGTTGTGCACTTCAAGTCAAGAATTTGAATTCAAAATTAGACGGATAACGCATTCCGAGCCATTTTCGATTAGCGTTCGGATCAATTCCCATACTGAAATCAAATACAAATTGATCCGAATAGCCAACACCCAAAAAACTGGATTAATGTCAGCCGTAACTACTTGCCTTTTGTATTTTGAATGAGCATAATTGATCCGAAAAGTGCGTTAGAGAATGGCTCGACCAAAACCGAGTTGGGCGACAAACTAGTCAAAAACGAGCGAACCGGAGCTTCGTCCCGACCAAACACCCAATCACCCAGTGCCAACCATCGCGCATGCTCTTATGGCGCGAAAGCTGTGCTTTTTGAAAACCGAGAAGCAGACCAACGGAGCAGCTACTTGAGCGACGGAGAAGCAGCGAAGCAGAAGCAGAGAGGATGGCAGCTGAGATCGACCGCATCGTCGACCGCAAGCTCATTCGCAACCGCGTGCACTACCTCGTCGTCTGGCGCGGCTTTGGCGATGACAGCAACACGTGGTGCGTCCTCACATTCATGCTTAAATGTGCTGACTGCAGCGAGCAGCTCCAGCTCACTTACATGCCTGTCTGTGTTGCATGCGACTGCTTGGCAATAGGGAGAGCCGCATGGACCTCGTCGCGGACGGCTACTCATCTGTGATTCGCGACTTTGAAGACAGTGCGTGTGCCCTGGTTGCTGCAAACAACGTGCGGTGGTGGCGCATCCGTATCGCCCGCAGCATGATACTCACAGCGTCTCTCTATCGCATTCGCCTATATGTGCGCACGCAGACCACAAGAAGAGCCGCGATGGGTCGTCAACGCCGACGTCGTCGCGCAGCCGCAGTCCAAGCCGCGGACGGAGTCCTGGTCGTGGCCGGAGCCCCGGTCGCCCGAAAGGCAGCAAGAGCCGTGTGAGCAAGAGCCCTGGCGTCGAGAGCCGCGGCCGCAGTCGCAGCAGCTCGGTCGCGCGCAAGAAGAGCGCAGCGCGCGCAGGGAGTGACGACAACAACAACAGCAGCGACTTGGCGCCACGGCGTCCAGCTGCGCGCAAGAGCAAGAGCAAAGCGACGACGACGACTGCGTCTGCAGCGGCGGTCGTGACGCCTGCGACGTCGGTCGAAGTCACGGAGACGGCGTTCGTGTCGGCGAAGCAGCACAGCGACGACGACACGGACGTGCTCTTGCGCTCGACGATCCAAGCGCTTGGGACGCCAGCGATCCGCACAGTCGCACCGGACGCAGCAGTCGCCGACAAGCTCACGGCGGTGACAACCTCGACGACGACGACGACGACGAGTCCTGCGGTGCGCAAGTCGCCCCGTGGCGCCAAGGCGCCGCCTGCATCGGCCGTCAAGACGGAGAGCAAGACCATCGCGCTCGCGTACGAAGACAGCGACAGTCGCGTCGTCGCACAGACGACGGAGACCATCGAGACTGTCGAGACGACGACGCACCACCAGCACAGTCACGTGTCGGAGACGTCCTCAGTGTCGTCTGCAACTGTCGTGGCTTCGACGACGACGACAACAAAGACAGTCGAGGATGATGACGACGGCTCGTCGCTGCTGCTTGCGCCACACGCGCACCGGCACCACGTCCCGTCGTCGCGCCACAAGGACGGCGGCGTGCGGGACATGCTGAGCAAGATGACCGAGCGCGGCTGGCTCGTGTCGTTCCTGAGCGTCGCAGTCGTCGTTGGCTCGCTCCTCGCGAGCCAGCTCGTGCCGCGCAGCGCTGACGCCGCCAGCACGGACGGCCTCTGGCGTGCGTGGCTCCCGTTCCTCACGCCGATCGTCGCGCTCCTGCTGTTCTTCCACCAGCGCGACGACCGCGCGTCGGCCAAGTGGATCGCCATTGCGCTCTCGTGGCGCTGCGCCGGCGAGCTCCTCCTGCTCGTCGAGGCGGCGCCGCGCGAGTTTGCGACCGTCGCAGCGGCGTGTGCTGCCATCGCACACCTCGCGCTCGTGCTTGCACTCGGTGCGATCGTGCGCAACCGCGAGCACGAGAGCTCCAAGGCGACGCTCGTGGCGCTCACTGTCTCAGTGCTTGCGCTCGTCCTCTCGGACAGGTGCGTCCTCACTGCCGCGCCTGCTGTCTGGACTAGAACTGTAGTGCTCTGTGTGTGGTAGCTGACTGACTGGTGTGCGTCCTCCGGTGTGTGTGTGAGTGTAGCTGGGCCATGACGACGGCGAACCCAGCGCTCGAGTCGCGCGTGATCCTCATGTCGCTCGCAGTGGTGCGTCCTCCTTTGGCTCTCTTGCTCGTGCTCCAGTAGACGAACGCCTGACCATGTCTCTCTCCGTCCGTCCGTGTCGCTTCACAGCTCGGCATCGCGCTGTCTCCTGCGCTCACGGCGCCAGCAGACGACGACGAGTGACGCTCTCTCGCGTCCGCCTCCTCCTGTAGTTAGTCAGCTCCGGCTGTGCATGTGCCTTCATGCGATCCATCGGCCATCGTCACGATGCTCTCTCTCTCTCTCTCACACATACACTCGCGCAGACTCCTGATGATGGCGCCATGCGCGTGGCGACACCAGCACCTGGCTGTTCTTGAGTGAGAGAGAGAGAGAGCGTGGATGCGAGGCGCTCTGGGCAGTGGACGACGCAAAGGCTGTAAGAAGAACGAACGAACGAACGAGCGAACGTCTCTCTCTCTCTCTTCCCCACACCCACTTGCGTTCACTGTCTCCTACGACCTCTGCCAGCGCACTCGCGCTTCCCAACGAGTGGAGTCCTCGGTGTCACATCTGTCTGTCACTTGGTCACGCGCTCAGTGCGTTAGTGCAAACGCGAGCGTCTTGGCAATCACGTGGCGGCTCTGGGCGTTCAGCACTGCGTGCGGCTGCTCGCCGTCGTCGCCATGGTCTTTGTGCGCGAGGACGTCGTCGAGCAGGTCGAGCGTGAGCGCAGCAGCAGCAGATGCGTGCGTGCGCTGGCGATGCGATAAATACTGCTGCATCGCAGAGAAGAGCAGCGTCCGGCGCATGAGCTGCTCGAGCGCGTGCTCGTTCACACCGGACGAGTGCTCCGTGAGCAACTGCGTCCAGAGCGCGTCGTCGTCGCACAGGCAGTGGCGCCACGCCTTTGTGAGCGCCGCGTCGAACGCACTCGACTCGCTGTCCATCGTCTCGATCGCTTCGAGCGCCATGAGGAACAGACTCGTGCTACACGAGCGAGAGAGCGAGCGAGAGAGAGAGACCAGCGACCAGTGAGTGGCGAGTCGTCACATGCATGAGTGACAGCAGCGGACAGGCGAGAGCAAGGAGCGCACCGGAGCGGATCGTCCTGTGCCACAGACGCCGATGCGTCGAGACACGCGTCGACGAGCTCGTCACACGACAGCGGCCGCACGTCGACGGTGCGGTCGAGTGGCAACTGCTGGAGCACCTCTTGGATCTTTGTGCGGACCAACTGGAGCAGTCGCAACGACAACACCAGACAGACAGAGCCCCTACAGCGTTAGCGAACGAGGCTGTAGCTACCGCCATTACACGCAGGACACACACGCACCTCGCGCTGGATCTGCTGCGAGGTCTCTTCGTTCCGACTCGTGTCTGGCGCTGCGAGCGCCGCGATCTTTGCGAGACTCGCGAGGTTCTTGCGCTTTGCGAGCGACGCGTGCTCGCGCGAGGCTTCGTGGAGCGCACACGTCGCGGTCTCGTCGTACCGCTCGATCGCAAGCGCCGTGACCCACCCGAGCTTCGACAGCGTTGCGTGGCTCTGGACGTACTGGTGCAGCGATGCACCAAAGAGCTTCGAGTGCGCGAGCAGGAACGCGAGCATCGTCGACTGAGCGCGCGCAGTGTACGCAAGCGACACGGGCCACGGGTTGCGCACGTCGCCGCTGTACCAACGAAAGAGGAACTCTGGGAACGCGTCAAACGCTTTGCAGTACGCTTCGAGGCGCTTGGTCGCAGCGGTCTTGGCCAACTGCGTCGACGATGCTGTTGCCCCAAGCGCGTAGTCGAGCTGAGCCAAGTGCGCTGCGTCCTCAGTGTACGCCAAGAAGACCATGCCTTCGTAGTACGCGTACTTCTCACAGAGCTTCACGCACTGACTGAAGAGCTCCATGCGCTGGCGCTCGACGCTCGCGCTGTGCTCGAGGTCGAGACTCCCAAGCGTGCGGTCCGTCGCGCCACTGAGCGCAGTGTTCGTCGCCACAAACACGAGCGGGTTCAGGACGTACCGCTTGCTCAGCTCCGACTCCTTTCGCACGTCCTCGGCGTCTTCGCCGTGGAGACTCGGCAGGAACCGCGCGTAGGCGTCCAGGAGGAGCGACCCGAGGCGCTTGATCTGGTCCGTGACTTCAAAGACCTCGTCGCTCGTCCAGCGGATCTGCTGGTCGGCACCGTCGCCAGTGAGCGCGCTGCTCGTGTACCCCACGAGCGCAGTGAGCCGCACGATCTGGTCGACGATCACGTCACGCACTTGGCGCGTGAACGCCCAGCTCCCAGTCGCAGCAAACGCACTAGGCGGCTCGGTCAACGCAGCCGACGGCTTGAGCATGCTCAGCATACTGTAGCCGGCTTCCAAGAGCGCGTAGAGGTACGCGGGGTCGCTCTCGCCAATCGACGCGCCGAGCTTCTGGACTTCGACGCTCAGGCTCTGGAACAGCTCTGGGACCTTGCTCACTTCGCAGTAGAAGATGTCGAACGCGTTGTAGCCAGCGAGCCGGAGCTGCTCTCTCTGGTACCCGCGCTGCTCGACTGTCTTCTCGATCGCATGCAGCAGGAACTGCCCAGTGAGGCGGCGCTCGATCACACCGACGCGTGCAGTAGCACTGCTGTCACTGGCGGCGTCCTGTGCAGCGTGAAGCGAGCCCTGGAACTTGCTCAGCGAGATCGCAGCGTTGAGCTTCTCGTCGTCTTCAATCACGTACCGACGGAGCTCGGGCGACGCCACGAGCGTCTGCCACACGTTTGCGCACCGGCGCTCGAGGAACGCGAGGAACTCTGCGCGTCGCGCGCGCTTCTCTTCGAGCTGGAAGCGCACGAGCTTCGGCGTCACGAGTGTGCTGGTGCTAGCCTTAGTCTTGGACTGAGCACGAGTGCTTGTGGTGTCGTCGGTGTCGGCTTTGCTCCAGCGTAAGCCAGACGACGGCTTCGCATCGAGGATGTCAAAGTCGATCGCGACTGCAGCTTGGGCGACTGCGAGCGCATCGGCATTCGCGATGCGCAGCGGCGACGTCGAGTGCGGGTCGTCGTGGAAGTGCGTCGTGAGCAGCCGGACGTACTCTTGGACGTCGAGGTTGTTCGCGAGGAAGTGCGGGGACTCGCCCGTGAGGCGACTCGCTTCGTCCAATCGCTTACGGCTCTTCTCGATCGACGCCGTTGCGAGCGACGCACACGTGGCGGGCAGTGCGTCGACGTTCTGCATGTTCGACGCCGTTGCGACGCACACTGTGCCGCTTGGGAGCTTGCTGTCGACTGCGTCCTCCAAGAGCACGAACGACACGGAGCCTTTGCTCGCATCGCCGCCAAACGCATTCGCTTCGACGCGCGCGCTGAAGCCGAGCGCAGTGCGGTGGTGCATGCCCTGGAGCGAGAACGCCGCGTACCGGACACTCGTTTGGCCTGGACGCGGCAAGAGGATCGACGCAAACTGGATCGGCGCCGCGTGTGGCCAGACGAGGTAGAACGCGCCGCGCGCAATGCCATAGCACTCGACGTGGAAGTACTGACGCGTGTCGACTGCGTCCGTGAACTGCGGCTCGTAGTCGAGCACGCACGCCCACTCGGGCTCGGGCGACTCGCTCGTGGACCCGAGCGAGAACTGGAAGATCGCGTACTTGACCTTTGCGCTCGCGTCTTCGCGCGACGAGCACACGAACGCAACGAGGAGCGCAAAGCAGTCGTCGAGGACGTACGGCAGCGACACGATCTCGACCTTTGCCAAGTGCTGGTCGGGGAACGTGTCGCTAAAGTAGCTGATCGCGACGCGCGTGGCGTCAAAGTGCCGCACCGACACGCACGCGCAGTCCATGACGTCGCCTGTGCTGAACGTCCGGCGCTCGACGACGCCGTTGCTAAAGAGCACGAGCATGTCCGCGGTGTCGTCGACCAAGCTCGTGCTGCTGCGCGCATCGTCGTCGTCTGCGATCGTCGGGACGACTTTGACGAACTTGATTGGGAGGTTCACGTCCAAGTCGCCACTGCTGCTGCTGCTGCTGCTGTAGAGTCCTGAGCCGCTGCTGCTGCTGCCGCTCGTGCGCGACGCCGACGACGCAAAGAAGAACTGCGAGACGGACTTTGTGAGCCCCGAGAGGAAGCCGCCAGTGCGCTTCTCGAACGCCCGCACGCGGATGCGGCGGTCCTCCATCGCGACTTCCCACACGTTGCCCTGGTTGCTCCAGCACACGATGCTTTTGAGACTGTCGTCGCTGTCTCGGTCCGAAGCCTCGAGCTCGCGCGCGTGCTCGTCGAGCGGCGAGAGCACGGCGTCTGCGTGCGTGAAGACGCACTCGTTGTCCTGGAGCGGGATCTGCACACTCAGCGGCACGCTCTCGTACGGCAAGTCAATGTCTTCCCAGAAGAGCACGAGGCCGCTGCGGCCAATGACCATGAGCGACAGGCTCTGGCCGTAGAGCGCAAACAGGAACGGCCGGAGCACGTCGCGGTCGTCGAGCTCGTCGGGCAGCGGCAGCGACAGCACTTTCGACGCCTCGCCTTCGTGCCACAGCAGCACCTTTGCACGGAGCACGACGACAAAGTACACGAGCCACTGGCGGCCGCTCCGGTGCCGCGCCGACGGGATCGACGCGCGGCACGACAGGATCTGCGGGAACGGCGGCTGCGTCGTACTCTCGCGACTGCTGCTGGCGTAGTGGTGACTGTGTGCGGCCTTCTCTTTGCGGATCTCGTCGCTCAGCGCACTCGGGAACGTGTCGATCATTGTGATCGTGCACTCGGGCGTCTCAACGAGCACATTGTCGGCTTCGTCGCGGCTGACGTGCTCCATGTCGACCGACATGTGCTGCTGCGGCTGCTGCTGGTAGTAGCTCTCGCCATTGTGAAAGTACGCTTCCGCAGCGTCGAGCTGCAGGCGCTGGCGCTTGCTGTACGCAGTCGTCGTTGCAGTGCCGCCTGTCGCCGCGAGCAAGTCGGCGTGCGGCGGCGAAAGGAGCCCGCCGCTGCGCTTTGACGGCACTTCGATGAACTTGCGCGCGCGGAACATGATGGCGCTCTTGTGCGTCGATCCCGACGTGATGGCGGTCGTGAATGGCTTGGAGCTCTGGAAGCGAGCCTTTACGTCGAACGAACGAGTCGCTGCACGCGACGCGAGTGTGGGTGCAGACGCAAGGGGGGAGCACAACGGCGCAGACGTGCGCAGGCGACAACGGCCGGGACGACAACGCCAGCGACGACGACCTGGTGCGAGAGAGTGCCTGGCGCTCGGCGCTTCGTGCGATGGCGGCTGCGTTGCTGCCAACAGTGTATATACTCATTAAAGTGCGAATGGGTGGCGGTTCTGTAGCCACTCTAATAAGTACGATATTTGGGTCTGTCACAAGTCACAGATTGACATCTGAGCGCCATCACGACCTCGAGACGCCAGCGCACGCCCATGCGCATCGTGCCGGCTCGCGCGCTCCTCTCGCCAGTACGCACGAACACACTCGGCACGCACACGCACTCACTATTATTGACGCGCTCGTGGCTCGTAGCGTTTAGAAGCCGAGCGTCGCACGCGATGCGCGGTACGCCTCTTCGTTCGCAGGTCCTGGCGCCGCAGCAGCCGCAGCGGCGTTCGGGTCGTTCGCACTCGACGCAGCGCTCTCTTGGCGCTGGAGATTGCTGCTCCGAGCACTCGCTTGCATCGCAGCGTACGACTGGACCATGATCCGGTGCGCGAGCTCGAGCGCTTGGATCCACTTGAGCATCTCGTCGCGGCTCTTTGCGAGGAACCGCGTCTGGTGCGTCGGCGAGCACACGAGGAACTCGTTCGGCTTGCCATCGGACTTTGCCTGCACGACCTCCAAGCCGGCGATGCCGAGCGGGATCGACCCGCGCGGCTCCTTGTCGCCTTTGCGCTTGTAGTACCGGAGAAAGCCCTCGGGGTCGATCACGCACCAGCGCTCCTGGAAGCCGCGGAGCGACATGTTCCCGAGCACACCGCGCTCGTTCGAGTGGCTCGGGTGCTTCTTCAGCTTCCCGCTCAGCGCTGGCCACGCGCCGTCGCGACTAGGGGCGTAGTTCGCATTCGAGTCGACCGACTGCGCGAGCGACGCCATCGACGCATCGCTGCTGCTCCGGCTCGCGCGGAGCTCGGCCATGATCGACAGCCGCCGCGAGCTCGACAGGCGCTCGTGCTGCGGCGCAAGCGACGGCGGCGGACCCGACAGCGACGCGCGCGCCAGCGCTGCGGCACGCGAGATCGGACCTTTCGTCAGCGACGACCGCGTTGTTGTCGGTGGCGCAGCGCTCATTGACGCACGCATCATGGACGAAGACGACTGCTGCTGCAGTGGTGGTGGGGGTGACGGAGCTGACGCTGGGGCGGCTGGCTGAGGCGGTGGCAGTCCGTACGACATCGACGGACGCACAGCCATGCTCCCGCGCTCGGCGTAGAACGGCGGCGACGCCTTGCCTTGGATCTGCTCTTGCACCGCCGACATCTCGCTGTTGAGCATCCGACGCCGCGCATTGAGTTCCGCGAGCTTCTGGCCGTCGTTCGCATTCGACGCAAGTGTGACTTCCGCCAGCACCTCTTGCTGCCGAAGGACGCACAGAACAGAACAGGGTCGACGGGTCAGCTCTCCGTCACTCTCGAGCCGCAGTGCGCAGGGCAGCGGTCCGCCTCACACACACACACACACACAACGCACCAGCTCAGATCGCAGCTTCGTGAGCTTCTTCTGGAGCCGCGCAGACCGCGCCGCACGCTCCTCCATGATCTGATCAATGTCCAAGCCAGCGCTTGGGTCCTCGGGCTCAGCAATGCTCGGCCGCGTGAGCGACGACTGGCGCGTGAGCTCCGCCTGGACGCTCAAGTCCTGCTCCATGCGCTGCATCTCGTCGAGTGCGTTCTTCAAGTCGTCCTTGAGTGCCGCACGACGGATCGAGAGGTTGTCTGCGACTGCGTGGTCGCCGTCGTTCGACGCCTTGGCGATCGCTGCGACCGTCTCGCGCTGCTCATTGTACACACGGCACAGCCACCAGTTGGCTGTCAGCACGAACGCTCGATCCTCCAAGCCGCAACAGCGACACGAGGCTACCACGACGACAGAGAGGGAGAGAGAGAGTCACGCACCAAGGACTTGCGCAAGTACGCGATGCGGTTCTCCAAGAAGATGAACTGCGGCGGCTTCTCGCCACTGAGGAAGTCGTCCTCGCGCTTCGACGCCGCAGCAGCCAAGTGCATCTGCTGCTTGAACTGCGCGATCTCGGACTCGACGTACTGCGCGCGCTCCTGCTCTTGCATCAAGTCCTCTTCGAGCTGCGCGCACTTGTGCTGGATCTTGGCCAAGAGCAGCTCGCGCGCATTCGGCGCGCTCTTGTCGATCGACCCGCGATGGATGTACGAGCCGAGGAACGCCGTGGAGAACACATCGATCGCGTACGCGCCGTCGTCAACGTCAAACTCGACAAACTGGTCGAGCGCGTGCTGCACAGCGTCGAGCTCGTCTTCGAGCACCACGCGCGCTTGCCGGAGCTCTTCATTCTCGACGACGAGGTCTTCGATCTCTTGCTCGAGCTCGCCATTCCGGATGTTCAGCTCCATGGTCTGAACGACTTCGGGCGACGGGATCTTGCCGGCTTCTTGGAGCTGGAGCTGCTCGAGCGCGTGCTCGAGCGTGCTCGTTTCGAGGATCAAGCTCTCGCGCTCGTGCTCAAGCTGCGCCGTGAACGCAGTCATCGCGTCGACTTGCGCGGTCATGATCGCACACTTGTGCGTGAGCTCCACCTCTTTCTTCTCCATGCGCTCGCGCGAGATCTTCCACACTTGCTGGTGCAGCTCGTACGCCACGAGCATCTGGA
The DNA here is from genome assembly GCA_023333885.1 of Globisporangium parvum. Lineage (NCBI taxonomy): Eukaryota > Oomycota > Peronosporomycetes > Pythiales > Pythiaceae > Globisporangium > Globisporangium parvum. The sequence goes on from JAASFT010000603.1 coordinate 13,423, forward strand.
AGTACTCGAGCCGCAGCGAGCTCTGCATCGTCCGTGCGACGCGCGTCTCGCGCTCCTCTTCGGTCTCCTCGCGCGGCACTTCTTCTTGCACGCGGCCCTAGACGCAGTAGCAACGGCAGAGAGAGAGAGGAGAGTCACGATGTCAGCGACGTTGCCAACTGTGTTGCATCAGGACGAGACGCCAGTGATGGTGCCATCGGCTACGTACGACGATGCCCTTTGTGATATCTGCAAACTTGAGGCGCACGGGGCGCTGGACGCGACTCAGCTTCTCGAGCACTTCGCTGTACGTGAAGCCAGTGAGTGGCTCGCCGTTCATCGTTGTCATACGCATTCCCACGACTAATCGCCTGTCGAGTGCACACGCACAGACACACGCGGCAGAGCGTCAAGAGTCCGATTGTACGACGTAGAGAGAGAGAGAGAGAGAGAGCAGAGCAGTAACGAAGAGATCGACGCACTTCTCTGGCTTGACGCCCCAGTTGTAGATCTCTGCAGGACTCGGCTCGCCGTTCGGGAGCTGCGATCACAGAGAAAGAGAGTGAGAGTGACTGTTGGTTAGTCGTCCTGCCCACTGCATTGGACGTCGATCGACTGGAGCACGCGCACCTTGTACACTTCAGCAATGTGCACTTGGAGGTCCGAGAACTCGGCGCCAGGCTCGCCTGCGATCTGCTTGAGGTTCAGTCCCAGACGTCCGTAGTCAAACGACACTTCGATCTCGTGGACCCACTTGTACAGGATCCCCGTACGCAGTGGCGGCCGGAGCCACTGCGTGTGGCCGTACGGCGACACGTAGTACGTCTTGCCGCCATGGGTCTTGCTTTCGCGCGTCGACCAGCCCTTTGGGAGCACGACGACTTCGCCGTCGTCCCGGATCAGCGCCGACTCGTACTCGAGTCTGTCGTCCCCAGTGAGCGTCAGTACCAGAGCATGCGAGCGACCCCACCCGAGCGAGCTCTATCCTGCGAGCGAAACGCACCCTTCGATCACTTTCGCAGTCGCGTCGTCGACGTTCGTGTGCTTGCGCTTCTTCCCACTGCTGCTCTCGTCGTCTTTGTCATCTGCAGCAGCAGCAGCAGCGTCGGTGGTTGCGACTGCAGACGCAGCAGTCGTCTCGGTCGCGTCCTTTGTCGTGTCGTTGCCACTTGCTGCCGCAGTGCCGTTGCTCGAAGAGTCTCCGGACGTCGTCACGCTTGCTGCAGCAGTCTCGCTACCATTTGCTGCCTGCTCCATGAGGTCGTCGCTTGTTGCTTCACTGCTGCTGCTCGGCTTGTCTGCTACAGTGACAGCATCTGCTGGCTCTGCTGCAGCAGGAGCAGGAGCAGCCGCAGCTTCGCCCGTTGTTGACATGATCGACGCGTCGCCAAGCTCTGCTGCTGCTGCTGGCGACTCGAGCGGCGCGAACGACGTCGACGAGGGCGTTGCGGCTTCGACGATCGCGTCGTCGTCGCTGTCGCTACTGTCGCTACTGTCTTCCTTTGCGCTTGATACGTCGAGCTCGAGCTCGCTCGCTACTGCTGCTGCAGCGTTCACGACTGGCTCTGCCTTACTGGTATCGGAAGGAAGCGTCTCGCTCGCAGTGGCAGTTGTCGACGGATCGACGCCATCGTCGTCGTCAGACGAAGATAACGACAGCGATGTCTCGGTCAAAGGCGTTGCGGATAGATCTGCAGAGCCGATCGGCGTCTCGACGGTTGGCGTCGCTGCGCCATCTTCGCTTGCGCTCGCTGTCTTTTGGTGGGCGTCGCTGTTGGCAGCGCCAGGCAGAGCTGTTGTTGGTGACGGCGCAGGCTCGCTCATTGCGCACGCCCTTACTCACGCCCTTGGGTCTCAATGCGAGTGCGTAGCTCTTCTCTCTCGCTCGCACGCGCGCACGCACGCACACACAGACGCACTGCCGACGTATGTGGTCGCTGCCGTCGTCGTCTCCGCTCGACGCGCGTTGTCGTCGTCGTCGTCGCCGTCAAGCGCTTCTCGGTTTGTTTTGTTTGTGCTGAGGGAAAAAGGGGGTTGAGACAATCGAGCACTTGAAGTGAGTATGCTCGCGAAAAAAGCGAGCTCTCGGTTTATGCTCTCGCTGACCACACCACCGCGCACACGAAATAGAGCGTTTTTCACTGGGAAAAACTGAGAACGAAGATGCTCACTCTTTTTATTCACTATCACATTCGACTGCTGCGAAGCCAGTGTTCCGCCATGCTCGCGAGTGTGTTCGTGCGTGACGCCAGCAAGCTCTACTGAAGGCAAACTTGGAGTCTCTCTCTCTTCTGTTGGCGTTGGCGTACTTGCGGATGGTCTCGCACACCGACACTTTAGCAGTCCCATGGACATTCCACGGGTTCTCCGTGGTGCAGCGTTCCGTCGCGCAAGCAGTAGGTCGTGACGTCGAGGTGCACGTCAAAGATCCGCAGGAACATGCCACGCGTGACGCCACGCGCGACGTCGATGGCGATGTCGGTCTCTTCGTCTTCAGGGTCGTCTTCCTCATGGCGGTAGACAAGACTGCTGAACCGAGCCTTCGCGTCCTCCAAGTTAGTTCTCGAGGGTGATCGCGTTCGTCGTTGTTGTGCGTGGGCCGAGCATGGCGA
>JAASFT010000604.1:0-15995 GCA_023333885.1 Globisporangium parvum
CGACACAGAACTGCACGCGAGCGTTCTACGGCAAGCCAGGACAGTTCTGCGGCTTCCGAGTCAACACCGACGGTGTGAGCAAAGCGTGCTGCTGTCCGACCGAGCTAACGTGTCGAGACGACACGAGCGAGTGCAAGTGCGGCAGCAGCGACCCGAAGTCCTCGAAGACACTCAGCGTTGGCGCCATCGTCGGGATCGTTATTGCATCGGTCTTCGTGGCGTGCTTCTGTCTCGGGTTCTATCGGAGCAAGACGGAGACTGCCGAGACGGAGACTGCAAAGACAACCCAGGCTCGTCAAGCGAAGAAGCCTGGTGCTGCTGGCGGCTTGTCGGTGGCTCCAGTCAAAACAATTCTGAAAGCGATCGGAGGCAAGGAAGGCGAGGCTGACGATGGCAAAGATGGTCACGAGGATGGACACGATGGCGGTGACAATGGCGACAATGGTGAAGGTGACAGCGGTGGCGGCGGCGGCGGTGACAGCGGCGATACCGTTGAGGTGTGCGTCAGTAATGAGAGCGTCGACATTGGCTGGAGCGATGGCGGAGGCGACAGCGGTGGCGATTGGGGCGGCGACTGCGGCGGCGACTGCGGTGGCGATTAGTCGAGCGTACTAGCCCAAACACCTCTCCAGCGCACGCTTTTGAGTACACGTTGCCATTGCATCGCTCGTGCGCACATGTATCCACTCGTAGACGAGCGCGATATCGACTTCCGAACGATACGACTCGATCGCTTTGGACTCTGTGCCGCGAGCCTGTCGGAACGATCCAACAGGTCCATTTGCCGATCGATGATGCCCTTCGACACGGTGGGCGATACGTTTGCGGCTGCGCGCTGTCGTCCTCGTCACTGGCGCCACTTCTTGTCTGCGATCGGCTGGTAGCCGCGTATCGATGGCAGCACGGCTTTCGACGGCAGGACGCAGAGGAGCGAGACGAGGAGCGTCCACTCGAGCGGGAACTCGACGACTTCGAGCAGCACGACCCAGCGCAGGAGCCCTGTGGCCGCCGAGCCGCCGCTCGCAGTGAAGAAGAAGATCGGGTTCTGCTCAATGATGTCGCGCGTCGGGATCGCAAAGACCGTGTCTAGCGCCGACCAGTCGTCGCCATCGCTGCTGCTACGGTCAGTAGCGTTGGCAAGCGCAGCGAGATGCTGGTCCGGAGACGCTACGTCGCCAGCCTGCGACGCCGCAAGGAGCAGCAGCGACACTGTGTGCATGAGGCAGAACACCGTTGCAATTGCTGCGATGCGCCGGATGTTGCGCTGTCGGTGCGCAACGTCCTCTGCGACTTTGTCGAGCAGCGCACACATGCGCGCGCCGTACGCGGGGAGGAGGAAGAGGCAGATGACAAAGCAGAACGCGAGCAGCACGGTCGCAACGAGGTACATGCTGCGGCGCACACTGCTGCTCGGCGCAGGCTGCAGCGTCACAAACGTTGCGATTTGAAACACGTAGATCGCGACCACGAGCTTGATGAACAGCACGCGCGGCGGCGACGCTGCGGCACTGGAGCGGCGCGAGATGCCGGTCGAGAACGCCGCGGCGAGCCCGCTGCTGCCGCCGCCCATTGCTGGCAGCGACGCACTCCCGACCTGCTCGATCATGCTCGCCCACGTGTTGAAGACGAGGAGGAAGACTCCGCCGAGCACGAACGACCCGAGCATGCCGAGGAGCTGCCACAGGAACACGACTTCGAGGTACGACAGGTGCAAGTGCCGTGCCTCTTTCGCAGTGCCGCTCGAGCGCGCGACACCGAGCATCCACACAGCGACGAGCACGAACGCGACTGCACGCAGCAGCGCGCCGAGTCCGAGCAGCGAGAAGAGCCGCACGGCCGTGCTGTCGATGTGTCGGTTGCGCCACATGCGCATCCACGAGGCGCCGCTCGGCACGAGGAACAGCGCGCCGCACGCATACACACAGGCGTAGACAAAGTAGACCGAAGGTGCTTCTCCAGGTGGAGGCGGCGTGAGCGAGCTGGTCGCGTTCGACGACGAGCTGTTGCCGGAAGGAGCAGCTACGAGCAGCTCCATGTCGTCGTCGTCGTCGTCGCTCGACAGCTCGCGCTTGTGCGTGGCGATTGTGTGTGTGGAAGATCGCAACATGAGTTCTCAGGTTCGCAATAAGACAATACTAGGGTACCTTCTGGTTTGTATGTGTCAGTAGACTTGCAGGTTGAACAGGTCATGGCAAAGCCGTTTCGCCACTTTCACCAACAACATCGTCGCTGCTGCTTGCCAACTCCGCGCCATCGTGCGCTCGAATGCACGATGCGCAACTAGCAATGGCGATTGCCACCCGAGCTTCGCACGCTCCCGAGTTGTGTGATGGAGACGCGAGGGCAGCTCTTGTTATCTCGAGAGACTTGGGCAAGGTGCTGCGAAGTCTCCAAGGACCAAGTCGTCATCGTCTTCTCCACGCTCTGTAAGTGCGCATGTGTGAGTGGCGCTCCGATTGCATCACGTGAGCAAGTGAGAGTGAGGCATGGTAAGCACTGTCACTCGGTGCGGCGGGCTGGTCTTTGGTCCGAGGCGCACAATGCATGGTCAGCAGCGGTGAGGCACGACGCTCGCATGCAGACTCACTACGTCACGCAGCGCGCGCATTCACAGCCGACAGAGCCTCTGCAACCCGCGAAGCCTACGTACGACGCATTAGTTAGTTGGTTAGTCGTCGCGGCTGGAGTGCGAGTCATCATACGCGCGTGTGGCCCAGGCCGCGACCAGCGGCATGTTTGGCATGGCACAGCAGACACTGCCGCAACTGGTGTCGTCGCGAGGGCCGTTCGAAGCAGCTGCGCGCATGTGGCAAGCGGGCGTTGCGTGGCCCGACTGGCTGACGGAGTAGTGCGATCGCATTGGCGGTCGCGAAGGCAAAGCTGAGCTCGCCTGCGAGCGGGATCGAGTGAGTACTGTACACACTTGAGCATGCGCATGCACACGAGAACCGAAGGCTGATTGTGCACATACATGCGCTCGCCCGCCTGTCCGCCTGATGGAACACGGCGTCGAGAAGGGCTCTTGCACCGAGAGAGGGCTCGCTTTGCGGGCTGGCAAACTGTAAGAGCAAACTTTGCGCGAGCGGAAGCGCCGTTCGTTCGCCTCGAGCAAGTCCCTCGCGGCGGCGGCTCCCTTTCCATTTCGGCGATGAGGCTCCGGGACACATCGCTTCGAGTCTGCTTGCTCGCTCGCACTCGCACGCACGCACGCATAGCACAGCACCGCAGATCTGGGCCGCTCGCGAGCGTGCGACGGCTGCTTGTCGAACACTCGACCGGAACTGACAACGCCTGTGCGGCGCTCGCAATCGCGTCAAGTCCACAGCCGACCGGCGCAGAGACAGCCCAGTCGTTCGTGCTCGATTTCAGCGCGCGGAGGTGATAGTGCTACATCCCCGACCTGGTCTTCTCCGCACTTGTCACGCGTCGATCGCAGCCGATCGATCGATGCGCGCGCGCGTACAAGGGCGATGCTCTCGCACTCTCTCACACACGCAAGCCTCAGGAGCAAGAGCGACCGCAGCGCTTTTGGACACCACCAACGATAGCAAACACACAAGGTGCAATCTCATGATCAGCAGCACGTCCGTGAAGCGATGAGCAGAGACCGAGCGAGGAGACAAGTCCCTCAAGGACTCAAGGACTCAAGGACTCAGATCGCAGCAGCTCTATCCATGTGGCAAGCAGGCACGCTCGCGAACCGTTGCAGCCTCTGATACGCCGCGCTGCCGCACGAGCACGAGTTCCCACCCTTCGAGGGACCAGGAGCAGCGAGGAGCATGAGAGCATGAGAGCGACATTGTCCACCTCACACTCAGACAGGCGATCAGATCATCGACGCGCGACGCGCGACGCGCGACAAGAGCGCACGCACGCGGTCTCGCTGCTCCGAGTCTGATCAGAGCAGAGCAGTCCCTGCGCGTGCGGAATGACTGGCGACGGCAATTGTGCGCCATCGGCCGAGCCTCTCGCATTCTCTCTCTTCGCTCGCGTTCGCCGGTGGCGTGCCATCATCGCCGCTTTCGCCCACTGTCACCAAGAGGTTGCAGCGTTTGCGCGCATTCACAATAGAGACAGCGCTCGGCAGGTCGTGCCGGCATGTATTGGTGGCGGCGTACATCGCAAACTTGGCGGCAACCAGCATCCACTTGATGCCAGCGGTCGTCGGGCGTGTGATGCCGCTGTTGTCGCCAGACATCCCACACGAGGCTCGTTCACACATCAGAACTGCCGCCGCCGGCGACTTGACTTGCTTGAGCGTCGAGAGCGCCGACACGTCAGGACGCGAAATCATCCGCCTCGAGTCGTGCACGCACACACAGCCCTCGAGCCTGTCGAGCCGAAGCCCTCCTCGCAGTTCGCCCGCCCCGCCGCGACGGGCTGAGGATTCATTGCCCATGCAGGCGTCACATGTGCGCTCGAGCTCGCCCGATGTCACCTCAACACACACACACATGCAGCCCCGAGCGGGATCTGCAAGACCACAGTGTAGGTTCCTCGCTCGGCGTGTTGGTTTGGTTTCATTTGATGCAGTGGATGGATGGATGGTTGGTTGGTTGGTGGAGAGCTCGCGTCAAGCGAGGGCTAGAGCGCAGGTGGGAGTCGCCTCTCTACAGTTTGCGTGCGTACTAGTATATCGAACGCCTGGATGCGCGCTCGCTCGTGCGCGCAGGAGCGGCACATCGAACCGGGGTGAGCGAGTCCTTGCAGAGCACGCTTGCTAGTCTGCTGCGTTCGACAGTCAGGGTCGCAAGTGTGAACCTTGGCGCACGTGGCTCAGAGCGCAGTCCACGCGCTCGTGACGCCCGCTTCTGTATGCGCGCAGCTCGCAAACGCGCTGCACGATCCACTCGCGCGAGCAGAGCGTGCGCGTGAAGCAGACGTCCAAGCGCTCGAGGCGAATGTGCCGGTATTTAGGATTGCGAACGCTGAAATTCAGGAAATGGGCGGCAAATCGGTCAGAAAACGGGTTGCTATTACATTACAAACACCTCGCGCGTGACGACAGAGGCGAATGAGACTGGTGCGAAAGAAAGTTTGGGTCGCGCTTTGGCTGTCTCGCGTGCACACACGCACATGCTGTTGTCACTTGTTCACTGCCGAGGTGTTTGACCGGTTGGTTGGTTGGCTGGTCGAGCGTGAGTCGGCGCTCTTCGTGCTCCTGTTGTTTCGCACATGTGCTCAAATGTGGCGGTATCGAGCGCGAGAGTCTCAAGCGCCTCAAGTCATCCGAGTGAACGATGCACGCACTCGCGGCCAGTCTTTCCAACTCTCGAGGTGGTTGGTTGGATAGCCAAGCCGGGGATAGACGGCGATCGGCAGGGAGCTCGAGCGCTGGTTGAAACCATACGAGCTCGGGTGGGTCTGGACGAGTGAGAAAGGTGCGTGCGCTCGTGCGTGAATGAGTGCATGAGTGTGTGAAAGGATCGATCGAAGGCAACGAGTTGAGGTGACGAGTGGCATCCTCGCAGATGCGCTCGATCTTGCGTCCCGCTGTCCGATTCGCTCGGTCTGCTTGTCTGCAACGCCAGCTCGGCCGACCAGCGCGAGCGAAGCAAACAGGGCGATTCCGACTTCCCGCTCTCGCGTGCTTTGCTTTGCTTTGCTTTGTGCTTTGCTTTGCAGTACATACAAACGAAGGGCAACCATTCGGATTTTCAGTGAGCGCACGACCGCAGCAACACGGGCAAGTTGCTACAGTAGACAAGGTACGCGCTCGCAGCACACTCATGATCGGCTTGCCTCGCGCGCAGCATGTTTGCTGCCGGTCTGCGCGTGCGACCGTCGTCTCGTGTGTGTGTGTCTTGTTGCTCGTTGCGAGACGCCGCTGCTCTTGCTCTTGCTCGCTGCTCTCTCTTGCTCTTGTTGTCGTCCCGTGGACCTGGCTATTGCGCAGACGAGTCAGCCAGATGTCAACATTTTCGTGCCCAAATTCTCAGTTTGGTTTCCTAAATTCCTGAAATGCCAAATGGCGCGAGATTCGGCTCGAAAAATCGGCTCGAAAAATCGGTGCGCTGTGAGACGAGCTCCGCTTGCTGCGCGCCGCGACGGATGAACGCTGCAGCGCAGCAACAGTCTACCACCACCTCGCGCCTGCCGACACGCGCAGCAGCGTCGAACACAGCTTGGCTCCTGACTTCCTCGCACACAATGCGCGAATTAACAGCCTCTGTGGTCGTCGCGTTGCGTGAAATTTGGATTTGCTTCTAAAAAGAAGGGCAACTAGAACAGATCAGATGACCTTCCCACCACTGCTCCACAACGCTGTCATATCAGCCTCCGTGCTGTCGTCGTCGTCGCCGTCGCCGTCGCGCGCTGCTCAAGCTGAAAGCTCAAAGCCCAAAGCCCAAAGCTCTTGCCCCCAGACGCCCCGCTTCTCCTTGCTCGGGCGTCGCTGTCTCGTCAAGCGCCAAACCACACTCGGCGGTCGTTGCAGAGCTTTTCAGAGCGCGTTCAACCTGCACCTGACCACTCGCGGACAGCCTGCGCTCGCACTCTCGGTCGCGAGCGCGTACACGCAAGTGCGTCGCTCGTGGCTCGTCCGCCCTGTCTTGCTGCTCGTGCGAGGAGGGAAAGCGCGGTCGTTCCTTTGCCCGCTCCGCGGCCCCGTCCACGCGCGCGCACGTGTCGGATTCTACGCGCTCGGGCTACCGACCACCGATCAAGATCAAGATCAAGATCAAGCCACCGTCAGTCAGTCAACGCGTCGACCAGGCGATCCACTGCGGCCTCACACGCACGCACGCACGCTCTCTCACTCACTCACTCGCGCGTTTGCAGCAGCAGACCGAAGCAAGCAAACAGACACTCGCACTGCCTACGCTCGCTCGCTTGCTACCAGACAGCGACGACGGCGACGGCGGTCGGAAAAGGGCCAACATCAGAAGCCGCTCGAGGGGTTGCGGTGCTCCAGCGGGCTTGCTCGCGCGCGCGCCGACACAGCCAGTGCGCGCAGGTCCCTCCCTTCCTCTCCTCCTCCTCCTCGTCCGCGAGTCGCTGGGTGGGTGTTGCGAGGCGCCGCGAACCGCGCACTTACTCGCTCGCTCGCTACCCGCAAGCAGCGCCGCCGACGTCCGCGCCGCGAGCGTGCCAGCCACCCCACACACATACACGCACAGTAGTTGTTCGCAATTGCGCACACACAAGTTCTTGTTCTTGCACTTGCACGCAACAACATGCGACCGCAGCGAACATCGCAGTCGCCAGAGGCTAGTCGTCGACGCCGGCCGTGGGCACCCACGCAACCTGACACTGCCTCCGTGACGCCCGCGCTTCGGTCGTCGTCGCCGCTCGCAGTCTCCGTGTCCGGACCGTCGTTCCACCCGAGCGCACTGGGGATCGGCGTCCTGACTAGCGCGAGCGCAGCGCCGAGCTCCGACCCGAGCGACCTCGGGCTCCAGAGCGCGAGCCGGACGTCGCCTGGGCCAGCGCCGACGACTGTGCGCGAACGCGTGCGCGACTACCGCGGCAAGTGCCTCTACCAGTCTCGCAAGTGCGAGAACGAGCGCGCGCTCAAGCGCAATGGCAAGGCGCACAACCTCTGTGACGAGCACCGGTCCAAGCAGAACCAGCACCAGCGCAAGTTCGACGCGAAGAAGTTCTCGCGCAAGCGGCGCACGGACAGCGACGACGAGGCCAAGTCAGGCGACGACCAGAGCCGCAGCCCCGAGGCGGATAGCGCCAAGCGCGAGCCCGAGGCGGAAGACCCCGAGGCGCCTCGCAAAAGCACACGGCCGCTCCAGGACGCTGCGCCAGTATCGCTCGCGCCACCGCAGCGCAAGATCCGGCGGTTTGAAGGCGCCAAGCACGCAGGTCGGCGCTCGAGCAGCGCCAAGACCCAGGATCCAGTGGAGACTGAGACGAGCGGACTGAGCATCGACGTCCACGCACTGCGGCCGCCGTTCGTACCTGAACCATTCGTTGCACCGTCAGCTGGTCGCGAACCGTCACAGAGCTACGTCAGTCCGTCGCACGCCGAGTACGCAGTGCCAGGGCACCATGCTCACTACCATCTGCAGCATCTGTCCTACCAGCAGCACGCAAGTCCTTACGAGGTGACCGAGCAGCCAGGGTACTTCCATCATCGCCATTCGGACCTCCCAGTATCAGCTGCGATGGCTAGCAACTACGACGCTCGAGCGCTCGGGCCACTGCGTCCGCTCGCTGCGATCGTGGCGACACCGAGCGCGAGAATACCAGTGGGCGAGCCACACTACCACCACTATCGCGATCACACATCGCCGGAGGACCGCGGCGGCTTGTCTGAGCCGCACCCGTCCCAACCGTCAGTTGCGGCAGTAGATGAACGCAGCGAGACTTCGAGACCGCGTGGTGCGCTCGTTGAGCGCCGTGTACCGTTCAACACTGAGGCGGCGTACCACCAGGCGCCCCAGGTGGAGATGCAGCGGCCGTACCACGTGCACTCGCATCACTATAGACAGCAGCAGCGCATGAGCCCCGAGGCACTGGAGCGCAGTGCACCAGGCGCAGCAGTGCACGAACCAAAGTACTCGAACTCCGAGCTCATGGCTGCGAGCATCCTCGTCCCAGACACGGCGCCGAGCGTCCGCGTGCAGTACACCGAGTCGGTCGAGCACACTGGACCGCAGTACCAGCACCAGCATCCTCACACGTCGATCTCGCCGCGTGACGTCGCGCCGATGCATCCGTCCACATACGCGATCAGCCCGCACCACGGACGCCTCCAACACCCTCCAGCCGCGTACGCATCCGCAGACAAGCACTTGCCGCAGTACTACGTGCGTGCTCAGCAGACGCAGTCGCTTGCAAGGCGAGCTGACAACGAGCGGCAGCAGCACCAGCACCAGCAGAGCGACGCGTACACCTCGTACCACCATCGCTTGGCATCATCGCCTTCGACTGCAGTTGCACCGCAGTACGTCGCGCCAGGTCCATCGCGCATGCTTCCGGCCCTCGCAACGCGCGTGGCGACTGCGCAACCACCTTCGAGCATTCCTGGCGTCCCACCTCGCGCGTATGCACCTCCGCCGCAGTACCAGCACCTGCCTCCGTCTCACGCTCAATCGATGCGCTCGAGTCGGCACTCACCGCCACCGCCGCAGTTCGCCCCCGCGCTCCCGTCGCTCCGATCCTGCAGTGCGACGGACCTCACGCAGCACTACTCGCCTCCAACAACGTCTTCGCTGTGAGACTCGCTAGTCGCGTCGACCTAGGGCAGGAGGAGTCACCGTCGTAGCAGTAGTAGCAGCAGTAGCAGTCGTTGAAGGAACGACCCCGACCACCTTGGATCCATGTGACCTCCCTCTGGCGTTGCTTCCCCTCACTATGTCCCTGATGCCCTCGCACCGACTGACGACGACCTCGCTCGTCGAAGTCTATTAGAGCAGCTTGTTCAGCGCCGGCTTCTTCCGGAACACGAGCTCATCTGTGAGCGCACACGCGTCGGTCTTCATCGTGAACGCGCGCGAGTCGATCGCTACGAACTCCTTCTTGCCGCTGTTGTACTTGAAGAGCTGACCGATCACGTCCGGCGTGAGCGTGAGCGGACACTTGGGCGTCGTCGCAAAGAGCCTCACGACCTCGTCGCGGTCTGTGTGGTGTTCGTACAGCGCACGGAACTTGAGGTCGCGCGCGCTCTTGAGCAGCACGATGAAGTTGTCGCACGGCGACTGCGCAAGCGCCTCGAGCGTAGCAGTGCGATCGCGCGCCATCGAGGCGCCAGCGAGGAGCGTGTACTCCAGAGCGTTCTGGATCAGCTTGCGGTTCGACGGCTTCTTGGCAGCGCGCAAGTGCGTAGTGGCTAGCGTCCCACCTCCGAGGACGGCTGAGGCGCTTGCTGCTGCAACTAGGTCGGTCGGAGTGGCAGCTGGAGCTGCAGTACGACTCGACTTGGCGGTCTTCTTGCTCTGGAGCTGCTGCTGCTGCGCTTCGCGTGCGCGATGGAGCTGCTGCAGCTTCTTCTGTCGAAGCCCTGCGAGCTTTGCCTCACGCGACAGGAGACTCTCTGCAGTGCCCTGGGGTCCAAGAGTGCGCTCCTTGGCCGACACCGCCGTGGTGCCTGCGTCGAACGCAATGAACGTCGCAACGTGCTGCTGTTGCTGCGCGTATCGCTCGGTCACCAGAGGCGCGATCTTCACTTGATCACGCTGCGCGCTCGTCCAAGCGTCTGGTCGCTGCACAGGAGGCGACTGTCGCGCTGGACGGCGTGCACTTAGCATGCTGTTGCTGTCGTCACTGTCCGGATCGTTTGACGACATGTTGTCGTCAGCGCCTGAAGACTCCTGCTGCTTGGCTTCACGCGTGCGTGCGCTGCGGATCGGCACGCGTCCATGGACATTGAACGGCATCTTTGTAGCGCTTTCGAGGTCTTGCAGCGGTGAGCGGACAGGCTTGGACGCAGTCGAGTCCGGTCGCGTTGCTCGGCGCTCGACTGCGTACGATGTCTGCGTGTTCGCCCACTGGTCTTGGACTCGATCGTCGTCATCGCCGTCACTGTCATCATAGCGAACTGGACAACTTGGCGCTTGGTCTGGCGATCGGTTGCTCGCACTTCCAGTGCTCGTTCGCGTGCGTTGTTCGCACGAAGCAAGCATCGCCGCCTCAATCGTGTGTGAGTACTCGACAGTGTACGTGTCCGACAGTCGCGCTGTCACGACCGACTGCCGCGAGCTGATCACGTGGTCATTCGTTCGCACTCCAGTCTTGAGTGTGAACGCACTCGCGTCTACTCGGGACGCTGGCGTTGCTGCCGCAGTCAGTAGTGGCGACTGCAAGCTCATGTGCTCGGTCGAGACAAGCAGCTCCACTGTCTTTGGTCGAGCGAAGTCGAGTGGTGCAGGTGGTGCGTTCGTGGTCATCCAATCGCTCTGGCTTGAACCCTTCTCGCGCCGCAACGCCGTGCTGCGCAGCGCTGCAGTGACAATCTCCTCGTTACTCCAGCTCTGTGCGCCACGCGTCGACTCTGAGACTGATCGCTTCACGATATCACCACGTCGGTCCAGCTCCACCGCTGGTGCAGTCGAGCGCGCCGTTGGCGATGCTGACTGCTCAAGACTCGATCCGCTGGAAGCATTGCTCTTGTTGCGACTGAGGACATGCGCGTCCACATTCTTGTCACTGGCGTGGTTGCTGTCGCCTCGTGGTACAGGAGAAGCGGCGACAGATCGCTTGGACGCCGTTGCTGACGACTGCTTGATGTTTGAGATGCCATGTGCTTCGTGGCTGTGACCCGCGCCGTTGGTCCTCTCGTGCATCGCTGCCTCGTGCTGCTGCTGACACAGTAGTTCGTCTGCCGCGCACTGGAGCTCCCACCACACACGGTTTCCGAGCTTTGCGCGGTAGTTCGTCCGACATCTGGATGCGACTGGAGGCGCCTCTGGTGCGCGGTCGTGACTTGCCGAGCTGCTTGAGAGTTCAACAGCAGGAGCACAGCTCACTGCATCGTGCGCTACGGGCGACGTGCTGACAGCGATGCTGCTGCTGCTGTTGCTGCCAGTGACAGTCGCTTCGTCTCGCGACGTGACTGCTTGATGCTCTTGGCGTTTCGCACATGAAGGCTCCTCTTGCGACTCACGCCAGCGCTGCGGAGTCGATGGAGAGCGCAGGAGCGCAAAGATAGACGGCGTGGACGCGCTCGCTGGTACTTCTGGCTCCATGGCACGCTTGTACGCCGAGGACTTGTGCTCGCGCTCACTTCCTCGGTCAGCATCATCGCCACCGCTCGAGATCGATGTCCGTGATATGCGTTGCTCGGCGTCAGCCGAGACCGCGCCGCCATTCAATCGAGACGATTCGTCATGGCTTGGAGTGCTTGGTGCGCGGATCTTGAGCGCAGGCTTCTTCAGATCGCTACTGAGGCTCCGCCACACTTGCGCTTGCTGCTCGCTGTCGACTGTCTGGTGCGCCAGTGCTGGCGACTGTCCACCCGAGTACGACGCTGCGAGGACGTGTGGCTCGGAGCGGACTGGAGCTTCTCGTGCGAGCTGCTTCACAGATGTTGGTGATGACGACCGCCTCTGTGCTAGTTCTGCTGCTTCGTGTGCTGCAGCTGTAGACTCACTCTCCATCGCTTGTTCCTCAAGAGTCTTGGCAGCTGACTCTGACTGCTCTACCTCGCAAGTGTCTTCCTGTGGCTGCGGCTCTCTCGCAAAGCGAAAGATCGAATCTGCTGGCGGCAGTCGTGTCTGTGAAGACTGCGGCACTGGCTGGATGCGCATTGCGCGGTGCGAAGTAGACGCCACTGCGACAGCTTGGGACTGGCGTTGGTTCTCGATCTCGCATAGTGCGCCGCTCAACGGGCGTATGCTCGCGTTGCTGCCCGATACGAGCGCTGTTGATCGGCTACTCGTGCGTGTTGGCCCCTCGTCGCGCTCTTGGTTCGACACGACTGCTCCTCTCTCGTCGCTCAGAGCGATGGCGGCTTGCGATAGTGTCCAGACGCTGTAGACTGCATCGTTGTTGCCTAGGACCTTGACTTCGTCACGGAGTTTCTTGAGCAGGTCAGTGACGGTCTTGACGACTTTGACACGTCCAGGACAGACGTACACCAGGTACTGCTTCTTGACGCTGCGGTAGTTGCTATCAGGGAGCCAGAGGAGCGCGTGCTCTCCAGCAGAGCCCAGATCACTCAGTCTCAGCAAGATGCATACGCCGCGACTCGCTTCACTGGCGCGCGTCTCGAGCTCGAGCAGCTCCATCTCGAGCGTCTGTTGCACGACACCCTGCGCATCCCACGTCAGGTCTTCAAACCCGAGACGCGCGATGTCCCCTGTTCCTAAACGATGCCACTCGGGCTCGCTCTGCACGAGCCGCTGGAGCCTCTTGAGGAGCTTGCGCGGGTCGCTGGCACTGCTGTGACTCGCCACAGCGTCGGACTTGCCAACGAGTTGGCCAAACCGATGCGCTTCGACGACGATCGGGCTCAGCACGTCTTTCGTGCACACGTGACTCTGCGGTGTCGCGGCGCATAGCACCGATGCCGCAAAGCTCAAGCACGCGCCAAGCGCAGCGTCCGGCGCGAGCCCAGTGCTCTTCTTGCCACTGCTCATGGCGCTCGGTCACACGCGGCAGCAGTTCCCAGCAGTCGTCAAGCGCAACGAAACTGGTGCAGTATTTTGGTTTGACTTGATTTCAGTATGGATCATACAAAACGCGCATGCACCACGGTCGATCAGGAAGTGCACGCACCATAGGCGATCAGTACCTGATTGACTGCTGAATATTGACAGCTGTATGGATGCACCGCACGCGAGCAGTCGGCGGGAAACTCAGCGCGCGTGCTGCTGCTCGAGCTTGGTCGCGAGGCGCTCGTGCTTTTCGCACTCGCGCTGGAACGCGCGAATCGCGTTCACGTACGTCCGCTCCTTCTCCAGTAGAAGCTGGTACTTGCTCTCGAGCGCCTCGACGCGCAGGCTGTGGGCGTCGCGGACGCTCTGCTGCTGCCGCACGCTGCTCGCGACGCCCGCGCTGATCGCATCGAGCTGCTCAAAGAACGCGCGCGTCGCTGGCTTGGAGCCCATGGCGACGTCAAAGTTCGCGTGGATGCTCTCGAGGAGCGCGATCTCTTTCTCGACGAACGCCTGCGTCGTCTGCAGCGTGTTGTACGTCCCAAAGTACTTGCGCGTCTCCTCGAGCGTGAGCGCGACTTCGCCGTAGAGCTCCAAGAAGCGCGTCTCGTACTGCAAGAGCTCAATGCGCGTCGGGACGTCGTCGATCTGCCGCATGACGCGCTGCACCGCGCGCGTCTGCGTCGCCAAAGCGACCCGCATCGCCTTGTGCTTGCTCGCCATCTGCACGTGCAACTGCTCAATCTCGTGGAGCCGCAGCGTCTCTTCATCTGCATGCGCGGCGTCTGCAGCGACGTGCACCTGGAGCTGCGCAATGCGCGTCTCCAACGCACTCAACTCGTCGCGCGACGCTGCGCGCAGCGCGCTCTTGGTGCGCTTGAGCGCTTCGTTCTGCGCCACGAGGCGCTTCAGCGTCGTGAGGTCCATGTGCGCACTGCGCTGGAGCTGCGCTTCGTCGCGGTCGAGCTGGGCGAGCGCTTGCTCCATGTCTGCGATCGCTGCAGTCACTGCTGCCGCGTGGTGCTCTGCAGCGTCTGTCTCGGCGTCCAGTGCGTGCTTTGTCATGATCAAGTGCGTGACGTCGCGCTCGTGCTCTTCGAGAGCGGTGCGCGCTTGCTCAATGCGCGCAGTGGCGACCCGCGGCGCTGGATCCGACGCACGAACACGCGGCGTCTTGTCGAGACTCTCGGATGCCTCGTGCACAGACACGACCTGCTGCAAGAGCTCGCGCTCGCGCGCCTTTTGCTTCGTCAGTAGCGCGTGCTGCTCCGCAGCCGCTTGCTGCATCGCGCGCTGGTACTGGAGCTCGAACTCTGCCGCTTGCGGGTCAACGAAGCGCTTCGAGGATGTGCTACGGCGACTGCCGCTGCCTGGGCGGCCACGGACCGCTCGCTCAGTCGGACCTGCGGCCGCCGCAGCTGCAGCTTGGCTCGCGAGCTGCGCCATCAAGTTCGGTGGTTTGTTGCCATCACTCGGCGCAGCACTTGTGTCAGTCACACTGCTGCTGACACTAGTGCTGATGCTGTGGCTCGCGTCCTCGGCGACGCACACGCGCTCGCCGTACTCGAGCAAGCAGCGCTGGATGAGCGCGTCCTCTGGCTCGCTCTGCCAGTCGCCAGCGCTGCGCGATCCCATGAACTGCCACTTGCGCTGCGGGCGGAACGCGTGCTGCAAGTACACAACGTCCTGTTTGAGCGGCGCAGCTGGTGTAACTGCACCGTTGTCGAATAGGACGTCCTGGTACCGCCGCTGCGAGCGAATCGCATCGAGATGCGGCGTCGTCCCGGGCGTCTCGAGCTGCTCGAGCAGCCACGCGACGAGCCGATGGACTGCGCCAATGTCGCCAAAGTCCTGCAGCAGCAACTGATGCGGCTGGATCTGCACGGTGCGGCTCGTTGCGAGCGGCAGCGCCTCGATGCGCTTGACGACGTCCTGCGCAAAGCCCAACCGCGGCTTCATCTTGGCGTGCGACGTGAACAGTGCGTCCCAGTGCACGCGACCGACAGCGCTGGCGTCGCGCGGCACGAGCTGCTGCAACGCCCACGCGACGCCAGTCAAGATGCGATCGAACGCGCTCCACTCGTTCGCACGCGCTTTTGCAAACCCTGCGCGCTCGAGCAGCTCCAGGATCGCAGCCAAGCGGGCAGCTGCCTCATTGCCGTAGGCGTCAGCGAGCTCGAACGGGTCGTCCTGCGCGCTCTCCGCGTCCATTGCCTCGCGCGCTGTCTTGTCGAGTGACGAGAGCGCGCTGTCGGCACTGCGGCGCCACGAGGACGACGGCGCTGCGTCGCTGCGCACAGTCCATGCCGAGGCGCCAAACATCGCGGAGCGCTGCTCGTGGCGTGTTGCGAAATGGATCCAAAGCGAAGAACGCTTTGTCGATCGTGCTACTCTTGTGGGCGATTTCCTATATACATGTCGAATCGAGCCACTCGACCATCAATTAGCGTGGCGTCGCAACAACAAACAGCAGGCGAGGCATGGAGAAGGTCGTGCAGCAGATGCAGGCGCTCGCAGCCGCGTCGCCGCGCGAGCCGAGCGCAGTTGTGACTGCGACGCAGCAGACAGCACACGACCCCGCAGCAAAGAAGAGCGCTGGCAGCGGTGGCGCTGACGGGCATGGCAGCGACCTCACGTCGTGCAACTACTGCATCGGCGTGAGCGTGTACACACGGTGCGCCGCGCCATTCATTCGGTTGCAACCTGCGCACTGTCTGTTGCGAGGCGAGCGCTCACGCATCTCCTAAACATGGGCTCGACGCGCGTGATAGCGCAATGCTCGACAAGCGCGAGCCGCCGCGCTGCAGAGGACTCGAGATCGAAGTCGCAGCGGCACGCGACCGCGTCGATGCGTTCAAAGCGCGCGCAGGTACGTCCTGCGCTCTCTCACTCCCTCTCTGCCTCCTGCGCTCACACACACGCACTTATGACCGACGCGGCGCCGCTGCA
>JAASFT010000605.1:0-15993 GCA_023333885.1 Globisporangium parvum
CACACACGCACACGAGCCGCGTCGGCAAGGTTGAAGGCTCGGGCCGCGCACACGCAGGCTCGTCTCTATGCAAGCGGCGCCAGCACACCCATAGCCAGCCACGAAGGCGGAGAAGGTGATCGCGCGCGCTGCTCTGCTTTGTTGCGAGAGGTGCCTGCCGGACAATGCAAGCAAGCGAGTCGCTACGAGTGCGGTGGCGGCGCTGCACTCGAACGAACGTCTTCGTGCATCGATCGTCCGCCCTGAGCAGCGAAATGGAAGCGATCGACAGCAGCAGCAGCAGCAACAACCACTTGCGACGAACTGCCGCCACGAACAAGGCAAACAAGGCAACTTGCTACCGAAATTGTTGTCAAACGGATGGCTTCGAATTCCGAGTCCCACAGCAACAGCGAGCGTAGCCATGTTGTTGCTGTAGGACGACGCAGCGAAGATCGCGCCTTTGCTCTTGAAACTAGCATGTGCGATTCTCACGCTTGCAATGCAAGCTCTACCTCCGCTTGTTTCGCTCGCGCGTGTCGTCGATATGTCTCGAGCGCACTTTGGTGTGTCCAAACTTGCTTGGACTTGGCAGTCTCCACAGATGAAAGCACACTTGTGTTGTTGGTGTTGCTGCCACGAACAAGAGAGCGAGCGGAGTGGAGCGTGAGGCGAGAGGTCCTGCTCGTGAAGCCACTTGGCGCACAAAGTTGAAGGTCTGCTGCTCTCGTCTGCGCATCCCGCAAGCAAGAAAAAGGCGCTGTGGGCTTTGCCAAAACAGACAGCAAATGGCTCGAGCGAGCAGGCGAGGTGCACATGCACGCTTTGTTGATACAAATTCTGTTGCCGAGTGCCACCCGATCACGCTCCACACAAATCAGTTGCTGTGTTACTTCAGCCAAACAAATGAACGTATTTTCTACCCTCATATTCACATTTTCTTTTTAGAAGACCGCTCTCTGATACGGTTTGCTACGGTCACACTTCACTGAAAGGACGCGCAATAAATATAAAACCTGTAACTCCCCCATTGTCCTCGTTGTCCTGGTTCGGTTCTCGTAGCCTCGTGCTCCTCTTTGCTCGCTCGTGTGCTCGTGTGCTCGTGTGTGTGCATGGCGAGACCCTCGGAGCGCCGCCGCGACAGCACGAGCCAGCAAACACGAGCACCACGCCAACAGCAATAGCAGGCGCAGTCGACAAGCACGTTCAAAGTACAAACGCGCGTGCGCTGTGACCCGACAGATATGCAGGCGGCAGGCGGCTACGAGTTCTCCGCTGCACCGCGGTCTGTCTCCACAAAGCGCGTCAAGCCACAGCGCGAGAATGGGTGCGTTGACTCTGTCTATCTGAGCTCGCGATGACGCCACTGTGTTGCAACGAATGACTCCAGCTAGCAGTCCGACCGACCGATGACCGATTGACCGATTGACTGACTAGCTGTGCATGCATGGATGGATGGATGGACAAAGCGGCGAGCGACCTCAGAACATCATGTACGACAAGCGCGTGCACCGCGGCAGTGCGTACGTCACGCGTGAGGTGCGTCGCAACTACCTGTGCTTGACAGCTCTCGATTGCGGATAGACCGGTGCTCATTGATTGTGGCATACATTGGTGGGGGAACCTCCGCAGGAGACGCCCGAGAGCACGATGTCGCCTGCATCTGACTCTCAAAAAGCCAAGACAACGCGTGCAGCAAACGGCGCGAGTGCCTTCCAGCAGCAGCAGCAGCAGCGTCCTGTGACGCCGCCGCCGCTTGACGGCCGTTCACACATGGACATCCAGACAGACAACTACCTCGAGGAACTCACGGACCGGAACCCGGAAGTCGACGTCGACACACAGACCGACGTGCTGCTGGACCTCCATCCGCCGATCTCGTTTGTCCCGAAAGCCTCGGGCGTCGACGTCTCGACACAGATTGAGAACGGCGATCTGTTTGACTTTGACTTGGAAGTCGAACCGATCCTCGAGGTCCTCGTCGGCAAGACGCTCGAGATCGGGATGCTCGAAGTGCTCGAAGAGAACGAGCTCCGGGAGATCCGGCAGCGCCAGGAGCTCTTTGAGCAGGCGCGCAACGCCGAGCTCGCAGAAGTCCAGCGCCTTGAAGCCGAAGCGAAGCGCAAGTTTGCTGAGAAGCAGCGCCGCATGGACGAAGAGCAGAAGCGCCTCGCAGCGCAAGCCGAGCTCGAAGAGAAAGTTGCCGCGCGCGCGTACGCGAAGCGGTACCTCTCGGACTTGCACACCCAGGTGTTCGACTCGCTCGTTGAGACTGGCCACTTCTACGACCCGCTGCTGAAAGACGTCCAGGACGTGTTCTTGCCCAAGATCCTCGAGAGCGCAGCGCTCCGAGCGCAGGAGCTGGACCTCGCGTGCCGTGTCGTTGACGCTGTGCTCGCCGACACAATAAAGCGACGAACCGCGAGCTGAGCAACACCACGCACGTCTCGACAAGCTCACTGCGCGCGCATAGTGGCTGGCTAGACTGTCTCGCCTTCACAGCTAGCAGTCGCAACAGTCAGGCGCAGTGCTCGCGTGCGTCCGTCGGTCGTCGTCCTGTAGAATAGCAATGCGACATGGCTACATCTTCGCCTCACGTGGTGCTGATCGTCCTCACTAGCGAACGAGTTTGTCACGAACGTGCGTGTGGGATGTCGGAGCTCGCACACACAGGCGACACGAGTGCGCGGCGACTTCGTTGGTGCGGCTGGTGGCATGCTGTCGACTCGCACTTTATCGACTCGATGCAGTATCGAGTCGTACTTTATTGGGCCATGACAGTACAAGCGTGGTGTCTTTTGTGTGGCCACCGTTTGGACTGGTATCTTGTGAGAGAAAGCGAGCGACGAGCGACAGCAGCAGGAGCAGACGCTAGAGACGCACGATGCAGCAGGTGCGTGCGTGCAGCGCGCGCTCTCCTCGAGTCTGCGCATGTGCGCGTGCTAAACTCTCTCTCTATGTATGTGGCGATCTTCACAGGCAGTGTTGGACCCCGAGTCCCAGGTGGAGAAGGTCCGTCGGCATCAGTAGCTCTCCAAACAAACAACCAAACGTTTGTCGAGCATCGCGAGGCAGGGGGAGCGTCTCCATGAGCTCTACCTAACGCTACGTCTGCTGCTGCTTTGTCCACTGTACGCAACAGGGCGAGAATGCACGCATGGCGTCGTTCGTCGGCGCGATTGCGATCGCCGACATGGTCAAGACGACGCTCGGACCAAAGGGCATGGACAAGATCCTGCAGTCGGTACGTTCGCGCATAGCGTGGCACCAGCAGCTGCAGCGGTCGCTGTCTCTCTCGATGCAACCCCACGCACGCACGCACGTACTGACACTAGCAACACGCACAGATGGGCGGTCCAGACAAGAGCATCTCGGTCACAAACGACGGCGCGACGATCTTGCGCTCCGTGTACGTCGACAACGCAGCGGCGAAGGTGCTCGTGGACATTGCGAAGACGCAGGACGAAGAGGTCGGCGACGGCACGACGAGCGTCGCCGTGCTCTGCGGCGAGCTCTTGCGCGAAGCCGAGAAGCTCATTGACCAGCGCATCCACCCGCAGACGATCATCGACGGCTGGCGCATTGCGCTCACGACTGCGCACGACGCGCTCGTGGCGAGTGCGTGCGACCACTCGGCGGACCCGGCAAAGTTCCGCGAAGACCTGCTCAACATCGCGCGCACGACGCTCAGCTCGAAGCTCCTCACGCACGAGAAGAACTACTTTGGTGCGGTGTTGTCGTCCTGTGTTGGAATGCGTCGCCATGCGTCGTGACGGCTTGGCGTCCGCGTCCCAGCACAGACAGACTCACGACTGTTGCTACTGTATCTTGCACTGCAGCCGAGCTCGCTGTGAACGCTGTGCTCCGTCTCAAGGGCTCGAACAACCTCGACCACATCCAGATCATCAAGAAGCCAGGCGGGTCGCTGCGAGACTCGTACCTTGACGACGGCTTCTTGCTCGACAAGAAGATCGGCGTGGGCCAGCCCAAGCGCATTGTGAACGCCAAGATCTTGATCGCGAACACGGGCATGGACACGGACAAGATCAAGATCTACGGCGCCAAGGTGAAGGTCGACTCGATGGAGAAGGTCTCTGCGATCGAAGACGCGGAGAAGGCGAAGATGAAAGCCAAGTGCGAGAAGATCGCGGCGTTTGGGATCAACTGCTTTGTGAACCGGCAGCTGATCTACAACTACCCGGAGCAGATCTTCACGGAGAAGGGCATCATGGCGATCGAGCACGCCGACTTTGACGGCATTGAGCGCCTCGCAGCAGTCACGGGCGGCGACATTGCGTCGACGTTTGACCGCCCAGACGACGTGCGCATTGGCGAGTGCGACTTGATTGAAGAAGTGATCATTGGGGAAGACCGGCTGATCCGGTTCTCGGGCGTGAAGACTGGCAACGCGTGCTCGGTGATCCTCCGCGGCGCGAGCACGCACTTGCTCGATGAAGCCGAGCGGTCGCTCCACGACGCGCTCGCGGTGCTCACGCAGACGGTCAAGCACTCGCAGACGATCATGGGCGGCGGCTGCACGGAAGTGCTCATGGCGCAAGCGATCGACGCGAAGGCGCCGTCGATCCCGGGCAAGAAGACGCTCGCGATGGAGGCGTTTGCGCGCGCACTGCGTCAGCTCCCGAGCATCATCGCGGACAACGGCGGCTACGACAGCTCGGAGCTCGTGACGCAGCTCCGCGCGGCGCACCACAACGGCCAGACGACTGCGGGCCTTGACATGCGCACGGGCACAGTCGGCGACATGGAGCAGCTTGGGATCCGCGAGGCGTTCAAGAGCAAGAAGCAAGTGCTGTTCTCGGCGGCCGAGGCGGCCGAGATGATCCTCCGAGTAGATGACATTATTAAGTGTGCGCCGCGCCGACGCGAAGGCGGGTACTAGGTTCGCAGTGGAGGGAGCTGACTGCCAGGCGGTCTGGCGACGAGCGCGCGAGCCCAGGACCGACGACGACAGCTCCGATGCCGACGTAGTGCAGGACCTAGCGATGCGAACGAGAGAGTGAGAGAGAGAGAGAGAGACCACGAGAGGAGCAGTGGCGGATCGTATGAAGAGCGAGCGAGTGTGCACGACGCAAGCGCGTGGCTTTGGCTGCGTTGAGTTGGCTTGAGAGTTGGTTCGCGAGCTGCCTCGGCTCAGCAACGCTCGTGGCTGCTGTTCTCGACGTCGCGATCCTATCGAGTGGTGCCTTGTGTTTGTCGTCGCTCACTTGCTGGCGTGCGAGCGTGAACCAGCGTCGTCGTGACACCCTCCCTCCCTCCTGCTCGAGTGGCCTTGTGTCGGACATCCGCATGCTGAGCGAACTCTGATCAATCTTGTCGAGTCAGCAGTCTTACCTGGATGGGACTCACCACTCGTTCGCAGCTCTCGGGAATAGCTGCTGGCTAATCTGAGGATGGCGCTGCGGGTCCTTCCTGGGCAACATGCTGCTCAGTGCCGTCGCTGTGTCGGAGCTTGCGCTGCTGCGGGCACTGGTAATCTCTCACCACTCGACAGGAGTCCCTCGTAGACGCATTGAAGCGACTGTGAAAGAGGAGGCATGACGGCGCTCGTGTCGGCTGAAGATCTCGGCAAGTACACGCGCTCGCTCTTCTTTCCGCTCATGCTCATGCTCAACTTTTCGTTCTTCCAGTACCTCGTCCTGCTCTTCCACGCGCGCTGGCGCCAGAAGCGCGTGCAGCTCCTGCTCCTCGTGTCCGCGACGTCGGTCGTCGTGCTCGTGCCGTTCGCGACGCAGACCGACGAGACGATCGCGAACCTCAACGACGTCTCCGAGTCATGCCTTGCGCTCATTCTGCTCGTCCAGACGGCGCTCGTGGGCACGCGCCACGCAAAAGGACGTCCATCGCTGCGCGTATCCAAGCCGCTGCAGCTCTTTGCCGACGCTCTCATTGTCTTTGACTGCGCTGTCGTCGTGCTCGGACTCGTGTGCGTCTTCCATCCGCACGTCGCGACAGATTTTGGCAGCGCAGCGACGATCAACAACGTCGCGGAGAACCTCACGCTCGCGTTCACGTTTATCTACCGCTTCGGCGAGCTCGGCCACACCAAAGGCTGGCGCAAGATGGTGCGCGACGACAAGTGGGAGCTCGCGTTCCACATCGTGTTCATGCTCCACGAGTACCCGTTCATTCTGCTCGAGCGCGTCACGCACGTGTCGTGGGAGTACCTCCAAGCGATCTTCATGCGCCTCGCGCTCACGCCGTGCGTGTGGATGACGATCGGCGAGCACCACGCACACCGTCTGTCCGTGTTCCTGGATCTCCAGCGCATGCCTCCAGGCGACGTCAAAGAGATCTTGCGCCGCGCCTCGCTCGGGATAGCGAGCAGCGCAGAGAAGAGCGAAGTCGCTCCTCTCGCAGATACTCTCACCGTCACTCCGGTTGGTCCAGCGAGTGCCTCGACCAAGAGCGGCGCGGTTGTCCACGCTGCCACTGACGACGACGAAGCAGTGCAGGATCAAGCGACCGAGTGCAGTGCGACCGACAGCACTACGACAAGGTCAAGTGCGACGCCGTCGCCACCTCCACTGCTCTACGAGGGTATCGTCGCTACTGCTGTTGCAGCAGTCACAGAGACGATGCCACTCGAGGCACTATCAGTACCAGCACCTTCCTGCACACTGAATGACACTCGCTCCGAGGATGCGATCCGACCGGCGCGCAGCGTAGACACTGGCTGATCGACGCACCGATCGCCACACCGTCAAGCGAGCAGCTGACGAACTTCTCGTCCCAGTACCGACAAGCTTGAGCGAGCTTTAGACCGAGCACCAGCGCTCTTGTGCTGTATGACAACGACAGCCCTAGATGCATGACACCAGCGACGGCTCGTTGCGTCCTGCGATCTCACTCTCGGTCAAGTCCCTGGAGTCGGACCGGTTCGCCAAGCGCAACAGAGAGCATGAACACTCGCGAGCGAGCAAGAAAGAAGCAAACAAAAGAGCGAAAGGAGCCGTGCGCAAGCGATCCGCTAGCATGCACAACACGACACGACTTCGCTGCGATGGAACCGGATGCACCTCTACGCATCACGCGCGTCAAGCAAAGATGTTGACTCGACTATGTGCTGTTGCTGGGCTCCAGGTGAAGGAAAGATCGGTCGTGCACTTGCTGGCGCATGTGCTAGCTCTCAACGCTGCCTCGTGTGACGGCACGCAGCTCACATCTGTTGGACACACTGACGCACGAACAGAGCACAAGCTCAGACTCTCGCCCTTTGGAAGGACATCCTCGATGAAGCAGAGGCACACTCGGACTAGCAGCATCGATCGGCTCATTTCCAAACTGTCTGCGCTCGCTTCACCACCCACCACCACACTATGACGATCGCTGCTGCTACTATCGCGCTTGTCGCTGTCTCCGCTGCGCACAGCGCGCTCGCTGCCGAGTGCGATCTCACAGCACTCACGCCATTGCTCGCGACCACGACGTTCACGACTTGCGCGAGCGACTCGGGATACTCGTTCGCGGCACTCACAGTCGCATCAGAAGACGAGAAGACGAGCATGTGCGCGAGCGAGTCGTGTTTGGAGGCACTGAGTGCCCTCACCGCGCTTGACCTTGGCGACTGCACTGTGAACGGCGTGAGTCTCGCGACAGACCTGATCGATCCAGTCGCAGCGTACTGCGCCGGCTCGAGCTCGAGCTCGACAGCGACTGCATCGACACCAACGCCGTCTGCTACGATGTCAACCGCGACAGGGACGCTCGCACTATCGCCAGCACTTGCAGCAGCTACTTCCAATAGCAACAGTAGCAGTAGCAGCACCAACAGCTCGTCTGGGTCCGCTGACACAGCTCCAGCGTCTGCGTCTGGCTCGTCCTCGGCGACTGATGCATCAAGTCTCGAGACCGACTCGGCAAGTGCGAATGCCAGCACTGTTGGCAGTACAAGCAGCAGCCTCGACGTCGAGACACAGGGAATCGCATCGGCATCGGATGCATCGGCATCGTCGTCAGCATCTCAGACAAGCACCGATGCGACGTCATCGTCCACAACATCGGCGCCTGCCAGTGCTTCATCGACTGCGAGTGCTGCCGTCTCGGCACTCGCATCCTCAAGCCTCGCACTCGCAGCGATCGCAGTTCTGTTCACCACGAGTCTGTAGAGCGTAAGAGAGAGAGAGACACAGACACGCTCGCACATGCATTCGCTTCAATCGCACTTCCACACGCTCCTGCTCCTCAACACTGTCGGTCTGCTCCCACTCCACTCACGCACATCTTCGCTCTCATCCTATCTCGTCTCGAACGCGCGTAGTATGACGTGGAGCTGGTAGAGCACTTCCGCGGCTGTCGGTCGCTCGGTTGGCTCAATGCGCATGCACTGGCGCGCGAGTGCGACCATCTCGGGTTGGCACACACGCGAGAACTGGACCTGGAGCTGTCCAGTCGACACGAGCTGCAGCAGTGCTGTCTCGGGCAACGCATGACTGCCGCTCTCATTGTCTCGCTCATCACCCGCAGCACTGCTGCGCGCGGCTTTCACGTGCGCGTACGGAAGCTCGTGTGTGTCGAGCTCCGAGAGCACGACACCGAGCGAGAAGACGTCGCTCTTGCCGTCGTAGCGCTGACCGACCATGACTTCCGGTGCCATCCAGAGCGACGAACCCACACCCGCGGTCATGGTCGCAAGCTCTGTATCACGACTTCGCGATGAGCCAAAGTCCGTGAGCTTCGCGTCGAGCTTGCTCGAGAGCAGAACGTTGCGCGACTTGAGGTCTCGGTGGAGGAGCTGCGGCTGGAGCGAGTGGAGGTACGTGAGTGCGTGCGCAATGTGCAGGGCGATCTTGACCTTGTCCGCGCTAAAGCCCTGGACGTGTGACGGTGCCAGCTTGGTCGCCAAGAGGAACGACCGCAAGTCGCCGCGGTCCATGAACTCAGAGATCGCGTAGAGTTCACTGAGCGACTCCCACGCCACGCCGACAAACGCGACAATGTGCGGATGCTCGAGCGCCGCTTGGAGCTTGATCTCGCTCAAGAAGCGCTCAATGTGGTTCAGATCGCGCCGAGTCTCGGGCAAGAGCTTCTTGATCGCGACAGCTTGGTCGCGATACGTGCCGCGGTACACTTCGCCAAATGCTCCACGACTGAGAAGCGCTCCGAGCTCGACATTGTCGAACGGGATCCGCGCCGCGACGATCACTGCGTCTTCCCACATGCTGCTGCTGCGGCACGTTCGTGGTGTCTGTGCGCCACTTGCGAGGTACTCGGACGCATACGACGAGTGACGCGTGCGGTTCATCGACGTGCGAGGGTCCATGCGGACGGACTCGAGCGCTGCGTACCCTTCGTCAGCTGCGAGCTTTGTCGTCTTGTGCATGCGGTCGTTCTTGCTGCGGCGCTTCATGGCAACGCCAGCAAGAAGGAGTCCAAGGAACAGCGCTGCGAGTACGAGACCAACGACAGTGCCGAGTGTCATCACGTTCGTCAAAGCACCGCTGCGCTGCGGAAGTGCGTCGAGATCTGTAGGTGCAGGAGTAGGTAGACATCGCAGTGAGCAATGCAGTCATGGCGTCGCAGACACTGCGACCACGTACTGGAGCACATACGCACCGGTTGTTGCGTTCGACGTAGTTGGCGGCGAGACAGTTCGCAGCACAGACGCAGGGTCAGTCGTGTTGAACGCGGGCTGCTCCATCGCCTCGATCTGGCCGCCTTTCTTCACGACGATCGTGTAGCTGACGCTCGTCTGTCCGTCGCGGTGAGTCGTAGCTCGCGTCTCGACGTTCACAAGCTCGCCGCCGTCGAGGACCGTGGCATCGAGACCTGGCGGAAGTGTGGTCGAGTTGTACGCTGCCACGGTTGTCTCTTCATTGCTAGTTGCTGACCATGGCGATGGCGACGGCGACACTGGTGCCGCCGTGGGTATCCGTGCGAGCGCTGGACTCGGCGAGAGAGGTAGCTCTAAAGCAACTGGCGCCAGCGATGGTGATGTGACTGGCGACTTTGGGACTGGAGGCGGCGATGAAGAAGTGACAGGCGTCGTGAGTGGTGGGCTTGAGGTCGGCTTCTCTGTCTTTG
Source organism: Globisporangium parvum (assembly GCA_023333885.1). Lineage (NCBI taxonomy): Eukaryota > Oomycota > Peronosporomycetes > Pythiales > Pythiaceae > Globisporangium > Globisporangium parvum. The sequence goes on from JAASFT010000605.1 coordinate 10,021, forward strand.
GAGTTGCTGACGGCGTTGGTGGTGGCGATGGACGCACCGATGGGATCGTAGATGTTGTTGGCAGTGGTGGTGATGATGCAGTAGGCGTCGATAGAGGTAGAGTGGTGGCTGGCGCTGGGACTGGAACTGGTGTTGGTGTGCTTGATGCAGTGACAGTAGGAGTGCGCAGCTCGCTCTCGGTGCTGTTCGCCATCGTGATTGGGTCGACAAGAGAGGAGGGTGACGTCCGCACGCTTGGTTGGAGAGACAGGTGTCGTTGCTGACGTCGACTGCGCTTCAGCTGTCAGCGATGCGTTCCCAAGAGCGCCATCGCCTCCGACTCGAGACGCACTGCTTGCAAGCGTCGACGTGGTGACCGCGAGCGCGCAGGCAACTCAAGCAACGAAGCCGTCTTGCGCGCGAGAGAAACGGTAGATCTGCTGTGAGTTTGCCGCATAGGCAGCGCGCGCGCGACTGGGATGGCAGCAGGGCGAGTGCGCGCGCGAGCCAGTCTCGCGTTCATGCGACTGCACTTGTGAACACAGCCGCACGGATATAGCGCACGGTTGCGAGCCACACACAGCCTTTGCTAGGACTCCGCCAGGACTCCGCTCGACACATTGAGCGCATCGAGCATCGCGCACATGGAACTGAAGATGTCATCAAGAAGGTCGTGCCTCGTTGCAGTCGACGCTTACTGCAGTCGGTTTTGCTTCCGAGAGGCGCTCGTGCGGCGACGGCGGCGGTTCATCCGAGTGCGTGTGTGGCGCTTTGCTGACTCGCCACCAGTCTCCAACTTGACGACGAGTCCGCAAGCGCCGCCCCGTGTTCCTCTTCGCTGCAGACACGAATCGCGCAATGGCGCGCCACTCGCTCGCAGTCGTGCTGCTGCTGTTGATCTCGTTAGCTGCGTTCGCGCTCGGCCACCGGAGTCTGCGCGCTACCGAGACGCAACTCGTGGAGACTAGCGAGAGCAGCAGCAATGGCGCGACTCTCCCAGTGTTCTTCTTCCACGGCCTCGGCTCCGACGCGCACTCGGGTGACAACTTCCACGCCAACCTCACGGCAGAGGGCCGCGTGTTCACTGCACTGACGTTCTGCCAGAGTCTTTGCTCCGGCAAAGCGCTCGCGAGTCAAGTGCAGGACGCGATCGCGGCTGTGAAAGCGATCGTGAGCAGCGACGCGGCGACGTACAAGGACGGCTACATCTTCATGGGTCTCTCGCAAGGCGCGCTCGTTGCGCGAGCAGTGGTCGAGGAGTGGGACGGCCACAACGTCAAGTCTTTGATCAGCTTGGCAGGGCCGCAGACTGGGCTGTTCTACGGACCGCAGCAGACCGACTTCCTCGCGCTCGCAGTGCTCTCAGCGTACGGCCCACAAGCCGTGGACCCGCGGCTCTTTGACTTCACCAAGTTCGCGCCGGCTGACTACAGCGGCAAGATGCAGCGCGCGATCGCCGAGACTGTGCTGTTCCCGTTCATGCAGAACGAACTGGCGCTCGTCGACATGTTGCGCATGCCTGTCGCGAAGCAGTGGCTCGCGACGAACCCGTTCCTCGCGGCGGCAAACAATGTGAACGTCTGTGGTGTGATGGAGTCGACGTGCCGCCGCGAGCAGAAGCGCCGGCGTGCCAACTTCCTCAAGCTCCGCACTGCACACTTCTTTGGGTCGCCGCAAGACGACTTCATCTCGCCATGGCAGTCGGCGATCTTGGGCGAGTACACGGAAGTGGGCACGACCGAGCAGATCGAGACGCTCTTCTCGCAGTTCCGTGTCCTCGACGCCAAGCAGACGAAGGCGTACAAGCAGGACTCGTACGGACTCCAGGCGCTCGACAAGCGCGGCGGGCTGTTCCTGCACGCGGTGCCGAACGTCGGCCACTCGTGCTGGGTGCGTGACTACGTCACTGCCGACAAGCGTCTCGACTGCAAGTTCCAGCTCGTGTACGACGCGCATCTCTACCCAGTGCTGCGCAGCCCACTGAGCTGCTCTCGCACAAAGGCAGTCGCGAGCGCCTTGTAGAGCGAAAGCGACAAGAGAGTGTGACACAAGAGATTGCTGCAGATCAATCCCCACAACCATCCTACGTGCATCTGTCCTAACGACCTCCACCGTCTTTCAGTGCTGCACAGCAAGGACTCTATCTGCACGTTTGGCAGCGCAGAGTGCGAATCCGCACTCGCTTCTTGGCATTCAGCTCGCTCGCAAGCCGACGACAGCCACACCAGACTGGAGACGACAAGATCGAACGATGGTTGACAACTCACGCACTGCGATCCATTCAACTTCGTATGCACTTTCCAAAGCGTCTTTGCCTCCAGTCGCCGCCAAGCATCACTTGGCTCACTCGTCATCTCCATCTTCTTCGCCATTCTCGCTGCCGTCACTGCCAGATACGTCGCCAGTCGACCAGGAGTAGCCGAGTGCCTCGAGCTGACCTCGATCGCTCTCGATGTAGTCGCCGTACCGCCGCTGAAAGTTGGAGCTTGAAACAACGTCGCCGAGCCTCAAGCCCCACGAGTCTGCAGCCCACGGCGCTTCGTGCGGCACCACAAAGGTGTGTGGAATCGCAGTGTGGCCGTGCACGCGCACGAATGTCTTGAGCGCTGGGAGGATGCGCGTTTCCCACCTGAACTCTGAGAATCTCCAGACGAAGCCGAGCTGCTCGAGCTGCTCCTTGTCGCGAGTCGTGAGATCGGAGTAGGCGCTTTGAGAGCGCATTTTGGACACAACGGAGCCGAGCTTCAAGCCCCACGCCGGTGTTGGCCATGGCTCCTCGTGTGGCACAACGAATGCCTTGCTGACGTTGCAGTGGCCGTACACGTCGCGGAAGACTCGGAGTGACGGCAGGATCTTGTCGTCCCAGGAGCTTTCAGCGATGTTGAACGAGAACCCAAGTGCGTTGAGCTCAGGTAGAGACTGCTGGACCTGCGAAGAGTATACGCCCGGTGATCGAATCTGGGCGACTGTACTCCCGAGCCGATAGCCCCAGAGCTCGTCAAGCGGCCACGCTGGGTCGTTGTGCGGCACAACGAACAGATTCGGCACATGAGCATGCCCGTGCAGCTCATGGAACCTGCGCAATGCTGGCAGGAACAGTCTTGTCCACTTGTCGTCGCTCACGTTCCAGACGAAGCCAAGTGCGTCGAGTGCATCGAGCTGGTAGTCTTCGAGTTGCTCACGACGTGCGCGCAATCTATCCACACGGCCACCGAGTTTGAGCCCCCACGTTGGTCTTGGCCACGCTGCGTCGCCGTCTGGGACGACAAACTTGCTCGGCACACGCACATGCCCGTGCAGCGCTTTGGACGTCTCCAGTGCGCGCATCACCGTCTGCTCGAACTGGAATCGCTTCCAGTTGTACGCAGCGACTGGGAACCCAAGCGCATGCAGCTGCTCTGCAGTAGCAGCAGCAGCGTGTCGTGCACGCTTGCTCTTGCTGTCGCTCTTGTCGCTGCTGAGCTGGTTCGCAAATCGCCGCAGCGCATACCCAAGCTTCATGCCGCCGAGGTGCTCTGGCCACGCGTCGTCGTTGTTCTCGATCGCACTTCCGTTCGAAAGCGCACGAGGCACTGCAAAGTCTCTCGGGACGACAAAGTGCTGGTAGCGCTCGTGGAAGCGGCGCATCGCGTCCACAAGCTGCGCGCGCTCGCGCTCTTGTATCATCACCGCCAACGCTGCTCTCGTCGTTGCCGTCGTAGCTGTGAACACCATCATTGCGATCACTGCCGCTGCTGCTGCTGAAGAGACGAGTGTCGCGTGACGCAGTGAAGATGCTGCTTTCGCGGCTGCTGCTGCTGGTCGTCGCACGCCACGCGAGCTGCGTGTGCGAGGAGCGCAAGGCGGTGCTCGCGCCTGCTCGAGCTCGCATGCGCCACATCCTCTGGCTGTTGTGCTCGTCGTTGTTGTGGTGGCAAGTGAGCTCTTGGTTTTGCTTTGGTTTGGTTTGAGGGAATGGTATTGAAAGGGAACGAACGACACTCCTGAGTTTTTCAACTGTCACTGACTTGGTGTTTGTAAAGCGAGACCTCAAGGGCGACAACAACAACAACAACAACAGCAATGGCGGACGCACGAGCAGCCGCAGACCCGACGTCGGTCGCTGCGCACTTGGCTCGTGTTGCGGCCGCTGGCGCTGGTGGTGCTGTGACCACTGCTGCCGATGGCGCACGACGCAGTGATCGCCGCAGCTTGGGTCTCACGCGCGATGCCTTGCACGAGCTCGGCGACGATCACGTGTATCGGCTGCCGCGCAACGATGGCATGACCGAGAGGCTTGACAACAACGACGACTACAGCAGCCGCGACATTGTCATTGACAGTGACAGTGACAGTGACGGTGGTGACAGTGATGGTGGTGGTGACAATAGCGGCGAGGATGAAGGTGCGAACAACGACGTGATTGAGATCATCGACGTCGATGGCGACGATAGTGACGAGGATGGCGAGACAGAGCACTCGAACGAGAGCGGTGTAGCTGTTGCCGCAGCAGCTGCTCAGTCAGCACGACTAGCACTACCAGCACAAGCCCGTGCAGATGCAAGTGCAAGTCCCGGGGCAGCGCCACTCGAGACGTTTCCAAGCCGGTTCGCGTCGTGGGAGGCACTCGAAGAGTACATGCGCGAGTTCACGCGCGACTCGTTCCAGATCTTCTACATCCGCGCGTCGAGTCCTGTGGGTCCGCGCAACGAGCGGCTCCAGCGACGCAAGTGGCACCACGCCGGACGCGACCACGAGCTCATTCCCGAGGCGACGTTCAAGTTCTACCGGCGCATCTACGGCTGCACACACGCGACACGGAACAAAGGAAAGAAGCCGCCGCCCAAAGGACTGCGCCACCGCGCTGCGAAGCGCGACATCGGCTGCACGGCGCGGATCATCGGTCTCGTGCAGTACGACTGGACTGCGCGATGCCACTACGTGAGTGTCACGCTCTCGGGCCACCACAACCACCCGTGCGACCGCGCGCAGTACTTCGCGTACCCCGAGACGCGGCGCATCACGGAGCCGACGATCTTGCGCAAAGTGCGTCAGCTGGACGACCGCGGCTGGAGCGTGACGGCGATCCACGCTTGGGTGGCTCGGATCATCACTGCGACGAAAGGTATGCGTGACGTCTGGTTGTGTGTAGCTGCCTGATACTGTGGGTGAAATGACTAGCTCATTGGTTGGATGGTCCGGTCACCGAGGCCTTAGCTAGCTGGCTCACTCACTCACTCGTGTCGGTCTCGTTGCGACGACAGGGAAAGAGTACACGCCGACGAACAGGAACATGCGCAACCTCATCATAAAGCTGCGGAAAGAGGCGGCGAGCACGCCCAGTGGTGATCAAGTCAATGGAGTCGGTCCAGAGCGCGACGAGACTAGCAATGTGCAAAACAACAACGATGAGGACGACGACAGCGATGGAGATGAAGGGCAAGACCCAGACGACTGGACCGCGCAGAATGCAGCAGCAGCGGACCCAGGACGATCTAGGCGTCCAAAGAAGAAACGACGGCGCCGCGATGCGAGTCTCTCGGACTCGAACGCCACCACTAACGGCAATGACAGCGACGACAATGGCGATGGCGACAATGGCAATGCCAATGGCGCCAATGACGACGCCAATGGCACGGACGACGACATTGCAGAGCTCGGACTGCAGCACCAGAGACCACGCCGCGGCGTGAGACTCACTCGCTTGCAAGCACTCCTGGACTCGCCGTACTGCTACAGCCAAGCACAGCGTGATGTACGTTCGTAGCTTTGTCTGTCTGCCGGTATGAGTGTGGCGACAGATTGTGTGGCTGTCGTGTTGTGACTTGCCTGCTAGTATGAGTAGTAGTGGCAGCTATCAACACTGCCGACTGCGAGCCTGTCTGACTGCCTGACTCGTATGTCTCTCCCACCTCACGTGCTTGCCCAAACTTGTACAGATCAACCGCGTCGTGACCGCTCACACGGAGAACGTGCTGGAGACGATCACGGGCTTCCGGCATGAGATCGTGGCGG
>JAASFT010000606.1:0-15985 GCA_023333885.1 Globisporangium parvum
GTGCGTCGCGGCGGCGCACGAGCTCTTGTCGCGCAAGTGACTGGCGCACGCAGCACTGAATGCGCACGGCGCAGTGGTCACAGAGCACGCGGTGGAACGCCTGGCGGCCCACGTGTCCGCGCCACACGCACTGGATCTGCAGTGCACGGTGCTCACAGAGCACAGCAAAGAACAGTGTCCGACCGACGTGGCCGCGCCAGACGCGCTGGATCGTTGCAACTGCGGCGCGCTGGCGCTGGAACACCGTCACGGCGACAAAGACCTTGACGCGGCGCTGGAGCACCACGAGTGCGTACTGCATCACAGCGTACTGCCTCCGCGCACACACGCCGCGCCAGCGACTCTGGATGCACGCAGCGAACGCAAAGAGCTTGGCGGCTTTCGCGTGCGCCAAGCGCTCGAGCACGCCCTTCTGGAGGTAGATCTTCGTCGTGCCCATCTGGTACTCGTGCGGCGTCTCGAGCGCAAACTGCTGCACGAGCACGCCGCAGTTCGCAACGTCAGCGCTAACGCGCGTGCGCTGTGCGTCTGTGAGAAAGAGGTCGAACTCGCGCACGAACGCGCCGTGGAGCAGCCGGTTCGGGTATCCCGCGCGCGCGATCGAGATCGCTTCGATCACGCCGGCGCACCGGAGCTGGTTCACGACCATGCGCTCGTCGAGCTCGTGCGGGCTCTTGCTGCTGTTGGGCTTGATGCACCGGATGTAGTGGACGTTCGTGAGGTTGATGTTCGCCATGAGCTGGTTGAGCGACTGCTTGAACTGCGTCCCGACTGTCGCTGCTGTGCTCGCGTCGCCCCCGCCGCGTCGGCGGAGCGCACTCCCGCCAGTCGCAGGCGCAGCAGCCGCTGCCTCACTCTCGTCGACGCTCTTTGCAAAGAGCGCTTGCAAGAACGCCTCGGAGCTCGCGCGCATGAGGTCCGAGAGGTCCGGCAAGAGCGCGTCCTTGTGCTTCTCCAAGAAGCCCGTGGCTTCGTACTCGACACTGTCGGCGTAGTGGTGGATCGTGAACTGCGTCTTGGAGATGCGCGCGAACGCAATGACTGTTTTGTTTGCGCGGTGCTGCGTCGCGAGCTTGCCGACAAAGCCCTCGTCGCTGCCCTTTGGCCGCACGAGCTCTTCGTTCAAGAGCGCAATGACGCCGAGCTTGCTCTCTAACAGTGCCAAGACCTGCGCATTGTCAGCGTACGCAATGTGGCTCCACGTGATCTGCTCGCGCGCGTACTCGTCGTAGACAGACGTGAACACGTCCTGCGTGAACTTTTGCTGGAGCTTCTCGTTCGCGTAGTTGATACACAGCTGCTCGTACGAGTTGTGCTGAAAGCTCTCGAAGCCAAAGATGTCGAGCACGCCGATCGTACTCGACGCGATCGCGTCGGCGCTCAAGCTCGCGTTGATGCGCGCGACCATCCAGTCAAAGACCTTGGCGTAGATCGCTTTCGCGAGTGCGTCGCGGCAGGACGTCGCCTGCGCGACGCTCAGTGGCACTGCGTACACTTCGCCGCCAGCTTTCATCGTGCGACTGCACAGTGCGCGGTCCATCGCGTCGGCGTCCAAGCCAAGGAGCACGCTGCTGTACATGACCGACGCGAGCTGGAGCTGACTCGCATCTTCGTTGTCTGCACGATGCGTGAACGCAGCTTCGCCGAGGTGGAGGATGCCCGAGAGCGCTTGAAAGAGCGCGCGCTGGTCCGCGTCCACGAGTCCCAAGAGCGCGAGCGCGCGCTTGGTCTTGGCAAAGTTCTTTGCGTCCTTTGCGACGAGACTCGCGTCGTCTTGCAAGTACGCAAACACTGGCGCTGCGTCGCGATCGTCGCTGTCGAGGCCGAGCTCTTGCTTCTCTGACAGCGTCGTGCCATGCAGGAGCTGGTAGAAGATGTGGTAGTTGCGCTCGCCGGGCTCCTGGGTGATCACGCGCGTCTTCTCGAGCAAGTACGTCTCGCACTTGGCGCCGCAGAGCGCGCTACCGTTGTCGAACTGGAGCTGCGTGAACTTGCCAAAGCGGCTGCTGTTGTCGTTCCGCTTCGTCTTGGCGTTCCCAAACGACTCGAGGAGCGGGTTCACGTCGATGATCTTCGTGATCGTCTCTTGGCGCGAGCCGACGCGCGCGATGCTCGCGAGGTTGTCCATCACGATCTTTGTCGTCTCGGTCTTGCCGGCGCCAGACTCGCCACTCACGAGGATGCTCTGGTTCCGTCCGTGCGTCTTCATGTGCTGGTACGACGACACGGCGACTGCGTACACGTGCGGCGGCAAGTGCGTCCGACTCGATGCGCGGAGGTACTGCGTGTGGAGCTCTTTCGAGTAGAGCTCGTCGAGCCACTGGTACGGATTCACGGCCAAGCAGATGTCACCCGTGTACGTGTATGGCAAGCGCGCGTGGAAGCGCGTCTTGAGGTTGTACAGGATCGCTGCTTCGTGCAGGTGGTTGAGCTCAATCATGTCGTCGCAGCCGAGGCGCGACGACGACGCAGCGTCTGCGTCCGTGGTGTTTTGCAGCGGCAAGACCGTCTTGTCGTCGACGTCGATCACGCGCCGCGGCGCAGTTGCTTCGCTGTAGCGCTCGCTCGCATCGCTCTCGCCGTGGTGAACGTGCTCGAGGCGCACTGTCACTTTGCGCTGCTGTTCGTTCACGTCTTCGACAACGACAGGGATCCACATGCGCTCCTTGTCGGGGATGTAGCAGCGCGAGCCGACCGACACGCTGAGCATGCCGCCATTGCCATGGACGCCGTGCTGCTGCTGCTGTTGCTCGCGTCTCGCCATTGTGCAGTCGAGAAGAAGCTCCGTCGTCGTCGATTCGACGCCCGCACAAGTGCTGAGGGGTCTCGCAGGCGCGCGCGCGAGTGCGGAGATGCAGACAACGAGCGAGCGAGCGCGCGAGGTCAGCTAGCTAATGGCGTGAGACCGCTTGTTGTCGTCGAGCAGCAGCAAGCGAACGACATGCCTCTCTGCCTCTCTGCAGCAGCTCTCAAAACCGCCCAGCTGGCTCTTCCAACGCGTGTAAAAAACAGCTGTCCAGATTTGGTGGCGTTGAGTCAGTCGTGCACAAGCGCTCGATCGCGACAGCAATCGCTCGCTGCTTGGCTGCTGCTTGCTCGAGCACGAAGACGCTCTGCACGCATGTTGATCTCGACCTCGCGCCTCGATAGAGCGCGCCATTGCCGATCGAGTTCATCGCAGTTTCGACGCCAGCTCGGTTGACACGCGCAGCACATCTTGGTTGTAAAGGCAGGGTCGACGAAGCGCTCTGTCTGTTCACCGCCGTCTCTACCGAGAGGAAGTCCTCAATGTGTTCAACACACGTCCGCTCTGTCGTTCGGTGCGACGTCGCCTTCATTCGGTATTGCCTTGACGTGCTACGTGCATTGGACTAGTAGGTGTGCGCACCTGGAGACCACTTCAGGGCACTCACATACTCCAAGCTCTCTCACTCTCTCTCTCTCTCATGCGCACGTTGTCTATGCGTCTGTGAGCGCAGCAACACCTGGGAGCTCCTTGCCCTCGAGCAGCTCCAAGCTCGCGCCGCCGCCAGTCGAGATGTGGCTCATCTGTGTCGCAAGTCCTGCTTGCTCGACTGCTGCGACCGAGTCGCCGCCACCGACGATCGTCGTTGCGCCAGTCGCCGTGCAGTGCGCGAGCGTGTTCGCGACGCTCATTGTGCCTTCAGCGAACTTGGGGAACTCAAACACGCCCATGGGACCGTTCCACACGATCGTGCGGCACTCGCGCAGCTCCTTCTCAAACTGCCACCGCGTGTCTGTGCCAATGTCCAGCCCCATCCAGTCGGACGGGATCACGTGCGGCTCGACTGTGCGCGCGTTCGCGTCTGCGTCAAAGCGGTCGGCGATCACAACGTCCGTTGGGAGAATGAGCTGCACGCCGCGCTTCGCTGCTTCGTCGAGGATCTCGCGCGCGAGCTCGACTTTGTCGTCTTCGACCACGGACTTGCCCACGTCAATGCCCTAGATCGAGTCCCAGGACATCCGTACGTACCGACGTTGTCAGTCTGTATGTCTGTCTGTCTGTCTGTTTGACTGGTGAGCAAACGCACAGGCGCGTAGCGTACCTGCGCCTTGTAGAACGTGAAGATCATGCCACCGCCGAGGAGGATCTTGTCGCACTTTGCGATCAGCGACTTGAGCACAGGGATCTTGGTCGACACCTACGCAACGCGACAGCAGAGCAAGAGCGCGACCGAGAGAGAGAGAGAGAGCAGCAGCGCTGTGTGAGTGGCGCTCAACTCACGCCACGCGCTACAAGCGAGAGTCGGACACCGCACCTTGGCACCGCCAATGACTGCACCAAGCGGACGCTCGGGCTTGTTCACTGCGCCTGCGAGGTACTCGAGCTCCTTCTCCATGAGGAAGCCGGCGACATTCGTTTCAATGTACTGCGTCACGCCAGCAGTCGATGCGTGTGCGCGGTGCGCCGTGCCGAACGCGTCGTTCACAAACACGTCGGCGCCGTGCGCGAGCTGCTTTGCAAACACCGGGTCGTTCTTCGTCTCCTGCTTGTAGAACCGGACGTTCTCAAGCAGCACGATCTCGCCTTCGGCCAGCGCTTCGATCTCTTTTGTCACTGCGTCACCGATGCAGTCGTCGAGTTTCTTGACCGGGCGATCGAGGAGCTCGCTCAAGCGCGCTGCCACTGGCGTGAGTCGCATGTCTTCGTTCACCTGTCCTTCAGGGCGTCCGAGGTGCGAGCACAGCACAGTCTTTGCGCCAACGTACTGCAGGAGCTGGAGCGTCGGGAGCACGGCGCGAATGCGCGTGTCGTCCGAGATCGTCGGCGGCGAGTGGTTCTTCTTGAACGGCACGTTCAAGTCGGCGCGCACGAGCACGCGCTTGCCGCGGAGGCACCCGCGCTCCGAGAGCTCTTCGAGACTGAGCTTCGTCGTGCTCATCGCTGCGACGCGGCTGTGTGCGAGTGTGCGCACCGGGTGCGCTGCGCGGACGCTCTTTCGGCTGGCGCGGAGAGCGAACATGACGGCGGTGATGCGAGGGTGTGTACTGCTGGAGCTCGCGCGAGGGCGTCGAGCGCTTGGGTACGTGTGCGGGCGTCGCTGGAGCAAGCAAGCGCACGAGGACCTCTCGTTCGTTCGTGTGTGTGTGCGTTGCAAGACGGTGTGTTGAACCCAGTTTTCTGCTTGGGGATTTAGACTTGGGGTTAGTATGCCAAGTGGCGGCTCCAGCTGGAACTCCAAATAGAGCGCGGCCTTGTATATCAAAGATTGCTGTTCTAGCTCCGTTCACACGTGTTGACTTGAGCTCAAAGTCGCGACGACGACGACGATAATGGCAATGACAGCAGCCACTGGCGCGCTCGACGCCGCGCGCTTTGTGCACGCGTGGCAGCGCTTCCGTGCACACAATCGCGACAACGCACAAGAGCTCGCAGCCGCATCGCTGCTTCCGCAGGTCCGGTGTGCATTCCTGAGCTGTGCGCCTTCATTTCGTCGTCGCGACACGTTGTTGACGAGATGCTTGTGACTGCTGCATTGTCTGTGGCGAACAGTTCCACGACATGGCGCTGGCATTCCACAAGACGGCACAAGCCAACCAGGTGCGTCCTCTTGTGTGAACACATCGCACTGCTGTCGTACCTGCATACATCGGACGTCATGGACTGATGGCTGGCCACCTCCAGACGGATGTCGAGTGGAGCAAGCTCCAAGAAGCGCTCCAGTCGGTCGTTGACGAGACCAGTCGGAGCAGCAGCACAACACACTCGCCACAGCCCGACAGCGCATCGCAGTGTAGCGACGAAAGCACCTCATTCCACCTGCCGTGCACAGCAGATCTGCTGTTGCGAAAGACTCAGAGACAGCAGCAGCAGCGCCGTGTGAGCGCATCATCGTCGCCACCATCGCCAGCGCGGCGAGCCAGCAGCGCAGAGCGCTATGCACCGCCGCTTGCACCTCACGAGCGCTCACCGCGGCCCTCAATTGCGCAACCTACGGTCGCAACAACGACGGCAGAGCTCCGCGCCGAGGACTTGCGCTCAATGCTCGAGCCGAAGCCCGTGCGGCAAGAGAAGCTCTCGATCCACGCACTTCGGCAGCGCATCGGGTGCGTCCCTCCTCTCGGACCTCGTGCGTTCGCTAGGACACCCCACACGCACACACACACAGTCTCTGACGATCACTCTCTACGACTACTGCTGACAGACTGACGGACCGCAGCACGACCAGTGCACAAGCGACTGCGTCCGAGACCGCGGTGCGCGAAGAGCAGGAGGCGATCCAGAGCGACATGATCAGTCTCGCGCGCGAGCTCAAGCAGCGGACGCAGGCAGTGAATGAGTCGCTCGTCGCGGACGTCAAGATCATCGACGCAGTCGGCCAGAGCGCCGAGTCGAACGCGACGCTACTCGAGCGCGAGCACGCAGTGCTGAAGAAGCAACTCGCGTCTGCGATCGGGCTCTGGACGTCGCTCGCGCTCATTGGCGCTGTCGTCCTCGTCTTCCTCGTCACGTACTTGTACATCAAGCTCTTCTCGCGTCGGCGCTGGTGACGCCATCGTTCACGCCGTTCGTCGAGTGCAAAGGACGTTCGTAGCTACACGAGCGTACTGCAATGGTCGAGGACGCTTGCTCTGATCCGTCTACTCAATACAGTCAGATCTCGTCACGCATGGCTCTGCGCTGTATCGTACTGGCCCCTGCGGACTGGACTCGTCGGCTTGTTGCTGCTGCTCTTGAGGCTTCTGGGGTCGACAAAGCGGAGCTGGTCGCGACACACTAAAGACCGAGCGCACGCCGAGCTGGTAGAAGTTGCGACACCCAGTCACATTATCGCAATTGCAAGCGTCGCTGGCAATCAGCACCAGCCAAAATGGGCAAGAAGCAGGAGAAGCGCGCGGTCGCCGCGACGACGAGCAGCAGCAGCACGAAGACGAAGAAGAAGTACTCGGACGCGACGCGCACGGCGCCGACGTCTGCGACGCGCGCAACGACGGTCGCAGCGCTCTCGCCGCTGCTGCAGCTCGAGCCGAATCGGAACGTGTTCAAAGTCCAGGACTTGCACGACGAGCTCATCTTTAAGGTCCCGCTCTTCTTCTCGAAGCGCGAGTGCAAGAACGCGATCGCGTTCGCAGACCACGAGGGCTTTGCGCGCGTGACGCAGCGCGCGACGCGCGAGTTTGCGTTCCGCGACAACGACCGCATCTTGGTGCGCTTGGAGGCGTTTGCCGACGTGCTCTGGCAGCGCCTGCAGCGCCACGTGCCTGCGGTGTTCGAAGGCATGTTTGCTGCTGGCTTGAACCCTGCGATCCGGTTCTACCGCTACAGCGCGGGCCAGCGCTTTGGCTGTCACGTGGACCAGAGCGACGTCGATCCAGTCACGGGCTACCACAGCCGCTTCACCGTGCTCGTGTACCTCAACGACGCCACCGACTCGGACTTGGTCGGTGGCAGCACAGTCTTCTATGCAAACGAAGCTGGCGCCAAGCACGAAGAAGTGGTGCTGAGCGTCGCGCCGGAGACTGGCGCTGCGCTCGTGCACGGTCACGGCGACCGGTGCTTGCTCCACGAAGGTGCCCTTGTGACTAGCGGTGCCAAGTACTTGCTCCGGACCGACGTCATGTACTCGCGCACACCAGTGCGGTCTTGAGTCGAGGCAGAGTGAGAGAGGTAGAGAGAGACGATGACGACGGGTCGTAGGACGCAAGAGAGAGAGAGAGAGAGAGCTAAGCAAGAAGGAACGAGTGCGTTGTAGCTATTGGTGGTGGTGGTGGTGGTCCATGACGGCAGGCGACAGCAGCAGCAGAGGCGCTGCTGGGCTGCTGCGAGTGACGACTCGAGGTGCTCAGTCTGGGTCGTCACGACGTTGCTGTCCACAAACACTAGCGCAGGTTGTTGGACGCGAGCTCCCGCAGTCGTCGCGCGAGCGCATGCACGAACGGGTTGCTCTGTTGCGTTGGGGGTGCAAGGGGCATACACAGACACAGGGTCAGAGCTCGTGAGACTGCAGTCATAGCTACAAGAGAGAGAGAGAGAGCGTTGCGCACCTCAATGTCGCTGATGACCGTGAGCACTTGCACGAGCACTTGCTGCACTGGCGCAGCGCGCGCAGTCTCGGCGTGTGCGAGGTAGTGCACAAAGTGCAGCAAGAGCACGACGACCATGTTCTCGACGACAAAGCCCAAGCTGTCGCTGTGGTACTCGACGACGCTCTCGAGGTGGTGCGTCTCGCACTGGTGCGCGCGCACGCGGCGACGCGGCGCAGTCGACAGCGGCCACGCGCCGCTGCTGCTCTCCTCTGCACTGGCGCTGTGGACGCTCGATGACGACGTGAGCGCAGCAAGGAGCTGCTTCCCAGCGTCCAGTGCGCTCACAGCAGCGTCAAAGCGCTGGGCAAAGTCACTCAGCGACGGCGCGAGCGTCCAGAGCGGGTCCGATGCTGCGAGCACGCGCGGGTCGAACGACGCGAGCGATGGGAAGCTGTGGCCCGCAGTCGCAGCGAGCTTGCGCGTGACAGCGAGCAGCGGCGTCTTGCCCGCGAGCATGCCGGACGTCTCGTCGACCGAGCGTATCATGCGGTTCGCGCAGAACGCAACAGTGTTGCACAGGATCATGCGCGACGCGTACAGCTTCTCTTCGTCAAAGACCGAGACGTGGAGCAAGCGCGCGCTAGTTCGAACGAGCGAGGCGTCGTCGCACGCATCGAGCACGCGCTGCTCGCACTCAGAGCACAGTGCGCGGCGCACGCTGTCGTCGCGCTGTTCAATTGCAGTGCGCGGCGTCGTCGCAGTCCACCAGACGTGGTCGTCGCTGTCCGTCATGTCGTCGCTACCGTCCGTGCTGCCGTCGCTGCTGCTGCTCACAGGCACGAGCTCCGCGGCGTAGAACATGAACACATGGAGCACGAGCTGCGCGATCTTCTCCCACTTGACCGCCGGTAGCGTCTTCTCGCACAAGTCGACGAACTGCGTCACGTACCGGAGCACAAACGTCCCGTACGAGAGCTCGCGGAGGAGGCTCAAGCTCGCTTGGCGCGGCTGCGACTCGACCTTGAGCGCTGCTGTGAAGAGCTTGCGGTGCGTGTTCACGACGTGGAGCACCTGTGCAGCGAGTGCGCGGTGCTGCGGCAATGACGCGCACATTGCGCTCACTAGCCGCACGACTGGGAGCCACTTGCGGTAGTACGCGCTCTCGGCGCGCTCAAACGCAACACTCGAGGCACGCGAGACCGACGAGCTGTCGTGCGGCAGCACAAAGCGCGGCCGGTGCGTCGGCAAGTTGCGCGCGTCGCTGAGCGCACGCACGAGTCCGCCTTCCAGGAGCGCGATGGCGCCGTCCTTTGTGTCTGCGACCTTGCTAAAGAGCGAGAGGAAGCACTCGTACATCGTGCCGATCGTCGCGGCGTCGATGCCAGCAGGGAGCGCGCGGCTCTTGACTGCGTTCTCGACTGTAGTGCCGCGGTCGAGCGCAGCGTCGATCTCGCACAGTTGGCGGAAGATCCCGATGAAGTGGAGCAAGTACCCGCGCTCGCGGAAGACCTGGACGATCGTCGCTGCGCCTTCGAACGCAACGATCGCTTCGAGTGCCGAGATCGCGAGCGCCATGCTCAGCGGATCGTCGCCGTCGCTCGCGTCGCGGCAGATGAGATCGACGACTTGGTGCAGCAAGACGGCCAAGCGCTGGTCGTCCATGCTCGCAGCCGCAGCGCCGAGACCGAGCGGGTTCCGCGACGCGTCGCCAATCGTGCCGCTCGGGAGCGCGTGGAGGACGTTCACGACGCACGAGTAGAGCAGCGTGCGCGAGTTGCGCGCAGCCACGGGGTTCCCCGACGCACTGCCGCTGCTGCAGATCGCGCGCAGGACGAGCTCGAGGAACGCGAGGTTCTGGCGCTGACGACTCGCCAGCAGCGCAGCGGTCGATGCGTCGCCACTCGGCTGGCGGAGTTGCGAGAACAGCAGCAGCGCAATGCGCGACACGATCTCAAACAGCTGCGCCGAGAGGCTCGACTTGTCTGTGAGCTTCCCGAGCACCGCTGCGACGATGCCGCCCATGAGCTCAATGCGGACTTCAAACGACGCGACGGCGTCGAGTCCTTGCCACATCGCTGGCGTCTCTGCGTCCTGGACACTTGGGAGCGCGAGGTAGTCGAGCACGACGACTTCAATGAGCTCACGGAGCGAGTTCAGCGCGTGGCTCTCGGCCGCGACGCGCTCCGAGTACACGTTCCAGTGCACTGCCCACTGCAGGAGCGCGTCGACGCTCGCAAAGTCGCCACTTGGGCTCGAGCGAAACCGCTTGAAGCTCGACGTCGCTGCGAAGTAGTCGACCGAGCTCGCCGCGCTGAGGTCGAACGACTGGAGCGCTTGGAGGAAGCGCTCCAAGTCGATCTTGAGCCACTTGTAGAATCCGTCATCGACTGCGCTTGTGACTTGCTCGGCGAGCGCAACTGCGTGCTGGTGCGGCGGGACGTCTGGCGGCGTGAGGTGGAACGAGCTCTCGTCCAAGAGCTGGAGCAGTAGCATCGGGTGCTGCTGCGCAAAGCCGACTTCTTCCGACGACAGCAAGAGACTCATGAGCCGATTCGTCTTCTTCATCTGCGGCGGCTCGGCGTGGAGCGCGACGTGCAAGTAGACTGCCAGCGTCTTGAAGAACCAGCCGCGCATCGTCAGCTCGGCGATCGCATCGCGCGCACTGCGGCGCCGTCGCACGTGAAACACGCTCGCAAAGAGCTGCACTTGCGTCGCAAAGTAGTCGTGCGGCGCGCTCTCGAGCACGCGGAGCACAAACGCGGACGAGAAGTCCTGCGTCACGAGCGCATGGACAATGCGGTGGCACTGCGCTGCGAGCGCTGGGCACTCGAGGCCAAACTCGGCGTTTCCGACGAGCGACACGACGGCGTCAAGACTCGACTTGGTGTACGCCCCGCGCTGGTCGAGCACGCCGAGGAGCAAGTGGGCGAGGTTCGGCGCAGGCTTTGCGAGGTTCGCAAGCAACAGATCGAGGATCGCAGCGCGGATCGATGGCGCCGCAGTCTCTTGCGGCAGCAGCTCGTACGGCGACAGGATGCTGCTCTCGTGGCGCTTGCGCTTCTTCGCCGACGACAGCGTCACGAAGCTCTCGCCTGTGCTCTCGCTCTCGTGCTCGCCGTCGTTGCCACTGCGCTCGCCATCGCCATCAATGTCGCTCGCATCGTCGTAGACGTTGAGCAAGCGGTTCATGTAGCCGAGCACAATGTCCGCGCTCGCACCGCTGTCAAGGAGCAAGTCGACGAGGTCCGAGCCGCTCATGCGGTGGCTAATCAGGCGCAAGACCACGGCCGAGAGGTGCGGGATGTGCGCCGACTTGGTGTACTTGATGTACTGGACGACGTTCACAAAGTCCGCGCGGTAGCGGCAGAGGATCGTGTGGAGCCGCTCGACCTGCAAGCGGTGCGAGAGCTGCCGGTTCAAGTCGGCGTCCACAAACACGCCGTCTTTCTCGAGCACGAGCACGACGATCTCGAGCGCGTGCTGCACGCACTGCTCACGGAGCACGCCGACGGCAGACGACTTGGTCAACTGGCTCCCACCGCGACGCACGACGCTGCTATCGCTCGCGAACGTGAGCGACCCGTGCGTCGCTTCGGTCTTCTTCTTCACGATCTCGAGGCAGTAGAAGAACGCGTGCTCGAGGTGGACATCTGCTGATGCGTTCTCGAGACTCTCGACGCCGCCGTCAGCTGACAGGATCAGCAAGAGCTTCTCGAGCAACGGACTGCCCGAGAGGATCCGCGCCAAGAGCTGGTGCGCCAAGCCGCCTTCAGGCGTCGACGCTGTCGCGTGGCGCAAGATCTTCTTGAAGATCGCAAGTGCGCCGTTCACGAGCGCCCACTTCTCTTCCTCCTGCGCGTACTTGCGCAGGTCGAACTTGAGGAACACGCGCTCGAGCAAGTGCTCAAAGTAGAACTGGATCGCAGCGACGCGGCCGTCGCCTTCAAACGCGCTCCACGCATGCGGGTTCTCAAAGAGCTCGTACAGGAGCGTGACAAAGCCGCGCGTCGCTGGGTACATGCGCGCCATTGACTCGTAGTGCTCGAGCTCGTAGCTAATGTCCTGGGTCCCGTACCCAGACGTGTCGCCCGTTGTGCGCAAGATCTGGAGTGCGTCGACGTGGCGCCAGACAAACGGCGCGATCTCCGGCACGCGCGCAAAGAGCGCGAGCGTCTTCATGAGCGCGCCTTTGAGCGAACTCGGGATGCGGCACTGCAAGAACGCAACGAACGTCGGGATCGGCGACCAGTCGTGGTTGTGGAAGAAGATGAGCGCGAGCTGGTGGTCGCGGATCACTGCCTGGAGCACGAGCTGGATCATCTCGAGCGCTTCGAGCTCCTTTGGACGGATGAACCGCGGACCCGGCGCTGCGCTGCCATTCGCGCGGCGACTGTCAAACGACGGGTCGCCCATGCCAGCACCTTGGAGCCCTGGGAGGAAGCCACCGGCGGGCTTCTCCGCGTCTGTGAGCAAGCGCTGGTACTTGGCCATGACGCCAAAGAAGTGCTCCCAGTTCAAGATCGACGGGTTCTGCTTCACGTGGTGGAACGCGAGCTGCGCGCACTCGGGGCCGCTCGCAGCCGCTGCGACGAGCCGCATGTACGCAGCAAAGCACGCTGGGTTCTTGAACGCTGCGTCGCGGCACGCGAGCAAGAACGCGTTGCAGCTGCCGCCATTCGCGCTCAGACTGCTCTCAAAGTCATTGTCCAGTGCGTCCGTGTCGTGGTCGCCGCTGCCATTGCTGCTGTGCGAGAGGTCCTCTGGGCGCCAGAACGCTGTGCTGAACGTCACGTCGCGCGTACACAGCGTCGTTGCAAACTCGATGAGGTTCTCGAGGCAGTCGCCGGTCCACGCCGCGACTTCGCCGTTGCTCTCGGACTGCATCGCAGCCAGCGCAGCTTGGTCTGCGAGCGTCGGGACGTCGATCATAAGGCTCGTCGAGTACGTCACGAGCAAGAGCTCAAAGCTCCGCTCGTAGATGTGGTACAGCAGCGGATCGTGCTTGCGGTCCGGGAAGTACTTGAGCAGGATCTCGACCATCGTCGTGAACGCTTTCGCTTCAATCGCACGCTTCACGACGCTCGACGTCTCGTCGATCTCGGCAAAGAGACTCGCACCTGCAGCTGGGCGTGCACTGCGGCTACTGCTGCTGTTCGAGCTGTCGTCGACAGTTGCAAGACAGCCCGCCCACGCGAGCATCGCAACGCTCTGGGTCGCTTTGTGCTCCCACTCGCTCGAAACGACAAGAGCGTGGAGGTCGCGCACGACGTGCGCGTGCTCGCTGCTGCTCAAGACGTGGCCCGCGACGAGGTCGCTCGTCTCGCGGTCCATCTTCTCGGTTTTCTATCGTAGCGGCACGAGAGGCACAGACGCAGCAGCAGACTCGCTCAGTCTCTAGCTCGGGTCGCATTGTATGGAGCCACACGCCAAGACAGACAGCCGCTCGTACGCACCTGCAAGAGCACGTTGAAGAGCGCGACTTGGATCGTCGTCATGGCTTGGAGCATGCACGACACTTGCTTCACAGCGCCTTCTGGCGACGTCCCAGCGAGCGAGCCGCGCTCAAAGAGCTGCGCGAACGACGACAGGTTCACAATGTGCGGCGAGACCTTCGCGACCGTCGCGTTCAAGCGACTGCAGAGCGCTTTCAGCAGCTCCACGGTCTTCAGCACTTCGGCTGGCGTCACGCGGCAGCTCGAGACAATGAACACGATCGCATCGGCGAGTAGCGTGTGCCAGTAGCCAGCCGACTGCTCGACGTGGGCGATCTGCAGGAGCTTCGGAAGCTGCGCGTCGTACGCTGCGACGAGCTTGAGCAAGAGCCCGCTCGCCAACAGGCTGTTCGTGACTGCAGACGTCCATGCACACACGTACGTCAGGTCAAGTCAGCAGCACGTCATCAGCA
Source organism: Globisporangium parvum (assembly GCA_023333885.1). Lineage (NCBI taxonomy): Eukaryota > Oomycota > Peronosporomycetes > Pythiales > Pythiaceae > Globisporangium > Globisporangium parvum. The sequence goes on from JAASFT010000606.1 coordinate 13,895, forward strand.
GACACACGCACGCACACAGAGAGCGCAAGGCGACGCACAGGAGATGACAAACTGGCGGCGCTTGGTGTCGAGACCGTCGTCGAAGCGCAGCCGCAGGAGCTCTTTGATCAAGTTGAGCTTGTGCTCGGTCTCGGACACGAGGAAGTGGCGCGCAGCAGCTGGGATCGAGCCGGCGATCGCGTCGGTTGGGAGCTGGTCGTCGCGCTCGATCCACTCGCGGCGCTGCGTGTCGCTGGCGAGGTACCAGAACTCAAAGCACACGGCTTCGCTCACGTGGAACTCATCGCTGAGCTTCGCGATCTCCTGCTGAATCACAGCAGAGACGTCGATGCTCTTGCCCGCGACCTTGACCTGGTTCGCCTGCAGCGCAGCGCGCTCGCGCGCCTGTGGCGGATCCCACTGCAGCACGGCGAGCAGGTCGCGCTCGTGGCGCTGCAGCTGCGCCGCGTAATGCTGCACGTCGTCGTCGTGCATGGTCTGGTTCGCGAACGAGCGCAGCTGCTGGTGCAGCTGGCGGAACACGAGCGCCGGGGGCGAGGCCATCTCGAGCGCGTCGGCAGTGGCGTCGCTCATGCTTCGGTCCGGGACGATACTACGTTTCCTCCTCCCGCGCTCGCTCTGTGCGCTTGCGCTCGACGCTCGACTGGCCGCGACTCAAGGTGAGGGCGATCGCACTTTATGCGTGGGAAACTGTATGTTGTGCTGGAATGTGGAGCGCGCCAGAATCGAGCGTCCCAGGATGTAGCGCGCTTGAAGATATTCTCTCGATCGTCGCGCATCAAGCATCAAGCATCAAGCATCAAGCATCAAGCGAGTGAAATGGCAGTGAAGCAGTCGTGTCGACGACCGCGAGCAGCGCAGTGGACGTGGCGCGCGGCAGCGCTCGTCGCGCTCTTGGGTATATGTGATGCAGCCCAGAGCGTGACGCCAGCACCTGCTCTCAGTGCGCTATCTCGTGACGACGTGGCGTTTGTGATCGACGCGAGCACAAAGCTCCATGATGTGTTCCAGGTACGGCAGCACCACTCTCACGCTCTTTGGCGCACTCTCGTGCAGCATCGCTTTCGAGGCTCGCTTGCAATGCACACGCGCACCTCTCTCACATACACACATACACGCACCACGATCTCCACACTAGTGCTCGCGCGTCAAGCCGATCGGGTTCTACAACGAGTACTACGTCACGTGCACATTCACTGCGCCAGCGCCGCTCAACACGACTGCGCTCACTGCGCTGCACGTGCGCAACGTCGTGCTCGAAGGCGCGCAGCTCGCGCCATACGCACCTGTGCACGTCGAGCTGCTCTTTGAGCTCAACACATCACTTACGACTGTGACGATCGCGAACAGCAGCATCCATGCGAGCGCCGTGGAGATCGAAGCCGCCGCGATTGTGCTCGACGCGACGGCGAGCGTGAACGTGTCGGCGAGCGGTCTCAAGTTCGGCCCGGGCTTCAACTCGCGCGTCGACATGGGCGGCAGTCACGGCGGCATTGGCGGCGCGTCGCTCACGCTCATGCACCAGAGCTGCGACCGCATCGCGCCGAACGAGTTCTTTCGCGCGATCGGCGACGCAGCAGGCGACGTTGGCGACTTCCAGGGCTACGGCAGCGGCGGCGGCAACGACAATGCGCGTGGCGGTGGACGTGTGCGTTTGGCAGCAGCGCACGACGTTGTTGTGAATGGCTCAGTGCTGGCCAACGGCGGAGCAGCGTGCACAGACTGCTCCGACTCGGCTGGCGCAGGTGCGAGTCTTTGCTACTTGACTGCGTGTGAGCTAGTGAGAGCAGCACGTTGAGCCGATCGCTTGACGGACCTTCCTACTGCCTGTGCACAGGTGGGACGATCGTGCTCAAGGCTGGCGGTCGCATCTACGGCACAGGGAGCATCCACGCAAGTGGCGGTGAGCCAGCGCTGTTTGACAACACCGAGTTCCTCGGAAGCGGTGGAGGCGGCGGTGGCGGCGGCGGTCGCATCGTCCTCGACGCAAAGAGCGCAGAAGAGCTGGATCCGTCACACGTCGAAGCGTTTGGCGGTGGGTCGCCTCCGCCCCAGCAGCAGCAGCAGCAGCAGCACGAGCAACAGCGCCAA
>JAASFT010000607.1:0-15947 GCA_023333885.1 Globisporangium parvum
ACACAGAGCTCGCAAGCGGCGCGTCGACGACGATGGACTACTACACGCGTGCGATCGCGATGGTGGTGTCGATCGTCGCCGGCGCTGCAATGATGTACATGCGCCACTAAGCGCACGAGCATATGCATGTGTGTACATGTGTGTGCATGGCGTTCGAGCACTTGCAGCGATCTCCTCGCCACTGCTGTCTTCTATATAGTACACGCTGCTCCGAGCCAACCTCTGTTCGTGTGAGACGAATGGTCGATGCCATAGCAAGCGAAGTGTCATGAGACTCCAGAACGTTGCCGATCGATCACGGAGGAGATGAACACCATCACATAGCGACTTGCGAACGTCTGTCGATCAGCCAGTCATGTGGTAGAGTGGTTCACAACAGAGAATCACACTGGCAACGTCCGCTGGTTCATCCATCTGCTCTCGAACTCTGTGCCGCGCGCTTGCGTTCAGCCACGTTGGCACTCATTGCTCCATTCATTTGCACATGCACACGCACGCTGCGCCACTTCATCAACAGCTTAGGTCGTCACGACGTGGAGCCAGTCGGTCGGTGCGATCGAAATGACGTGCTGGAGCTCATCGACGACGTTGTCGTGCATCTCTGGACGCGAGAGCAGGAGCTGCTTGGCACTATCGAGCACGTCCGACGCGTTCCAGAGCAAGATGCCCATGATCTTGTTCCCTTTGAGGTAGTACACGACGCCGCGGTCAAAGCTCTCGGGCGGCGTCGTGCTTGCGTGGCTACCATGCTGGTGATGGTGCTGCCGCGCATGGCTGCTCCGTGGCGGCTGCACCCACACGCCAACTGTCCGGAGCGACGCGTCGATCTCGCCAATGCCTTCGATCAAGACGTCAATGCCGCGCAAGTTGCTGCGAAACATCGGCTGGTGGCGGTAGTTCTTCATCTTCCCACTCGACGGCGCGAGCGACGCGACCATGTTGCGTCCGGCCACGAGCCCGCTGTTCACGGCGTGGTCGTACCGGTCAACGCGACGGCGTCCGAGGTACGGATCAAAGTAGCTCGCAGCGTTCCCGGCGACAAAGAGTCCCGAGATCGCTTCCAGCTGCGCGTTCACCATGATCCCGCCGTTCACTTCGTCGATCTCAAAGCACGTGTCACGTCCAAAGCGCAGGTTTGGGTCCGTGTGCGTCGACGCCAGGACAACAAAGTCCGCGGCCGTGAGCGTCTTTCTGCCCTGTCCAAGGCCTTCGACGACCACGCGCGCGCACGACGCATCGCCTTCCGCGTCGCTACTGCCATTGTCACTACTCTCTCGGTCGTCGTCACTGCACTTGAGGCTCGTGACGAGGTGGTCTGAGACGACTGTCACACCGACGCGCTCGAGCCGCGTCGCGAGCTCTTGCGCGAGGTAGAACGGCAAGGACCGACTCGTTGGCGCCGACTCGGTGAAGATGAGCTGCGTCTGAATGTGCGCATTGCGCGGATCCGTTGCGAGCGCCGTGGCGACTTCGGTGCCGAGGAAGCCGCCGCCAATGACCATGACACTCGCAACGTCTGGGCGCTTGTGGAGCTGGTCGAGCTGACTAAAGTCGCTCAGCGTCGTGCACAGGTTGATGCGGTCTTTGAGACTGTAGCTAATGCGGTGGCGATCGAGGACGTAGAAGTGCCGCGGCTTCCCGGACGACGCAATGAGGCACTTGCTGTAGCGGATCTCCGTGCCGTCGCCCAAGTAGATCCGGTTCTTCTCCACGTCAAAGCGCATGGCTTTCTTGTCGAGCAGGAGCGTCAGTGGCGGCGCGTACGCTGGACTGGTAGCTCCATGGCCACTCTTCGAGTGGTTCGTCGTCGAGGACCCGCTCTCGCTCGGCTCGTCTTCGAGCTTCGCTGTCAAGTGGCGACGCCACTCGTTGTACGTCTCCATGAGCGGCTCCGCGATCTGCTCGCTGCTCTCGCTCTCGTCGTCATCGCCGTTGCTACCCTTGTACGGATCCGTGTCCATGCGCGGCAGTGCTGTCTCGTCGCTCAAGACAAGGATGTCGGCTTGCGGATCTTCCTGCCGAATCGCTTCGATCGCAGCGTGCGCAGCGGTGCCGGAGCCGACGATCACGAACGTGTGCGACCGCTTCAGTCGACGCCGCGTGAAGCGCCGCGTGAGCCGCATCTTCTCGAGCGCTGCAGTGTTTGCAATCGGGTTGGTGGTGCTGCTGCTCCCGCCAGACGCGACAGGGGGCGGCAAGTGCAGCGTACTCGCCGTGTCCTTTGCCGTCGCAGCAGATGCGTGCGTGGTCGACGCGTCGGCAAGAGTCCACGCAAACGCTGCCGCCGCGGCAGTGGCTGCGACTGCGGCGGGCACAGCGAAGCGCGCAGACGCACCTTCATGCGCGCTCGTCGCGCGAAGTGCGTGGTTCCGGAGCGCACGTCCGACGCGATGTCCTCCACTGCGCCACATACTCCTCCTCCTGGTGCTTCGGTGAGCTGGTGCCTTGTTCTTTCTTCGTCGAGTGCACACAAGACCGGAATGCGACCCTCTTTAGATCCAGTACAATCCGCTACCACATACATTACTCGAGTTGCAATGTCCGGCTTGCAAAACTCAAACAACAGAGTCGAAAGATACTTACACCATTATGGCACTTCATTAGACTTCAATTGTGAATAAATCGCGACAAACAAGCTCGCATGCGAACCGTCGCGAGCAATGGCTCCACACAAAAGCGCAGCCATTCCGGATCTCGTGTCACTGCTGCTGCTGCTGCGACTGCATGACCGACGCGCCGCTGTCCGCGCGGTCCGAGTCTACCGCGTCTCTCACTCGCTCGCTTGCTCGCTCTCGCTCCAATACCGCTCCTCTGCTCTGCAGTGACTGTCTGTGCACGCGAGCGCAGCGGTGCCCATGGCGCAAGACGCCCATGCGTCAAGCGCATTTGCGCTTGCTGACGACTATGACACGGCACTGCACATCGTCGAGTCGATCCGGCGCAAAGCACTGACGGCCAGACGTGCGCAGCGTGCAAGCGAGAGCGAAAGCGACGACAATGCGAGCAACGGCAACAGTGACGACACAGACGACGACGCACAAACCCAGGTGCGTAGCGACAGTGAGCACGAGGACGACAGCGGCAACAACAACAACAACAACACTCGGAGTCGGTTCCATCGAAGCACAGCTGCAAGCTTGCGAGTCCAGTGCAGTGCACCAGAGACGCACAGCGCTTCGCCGCTCAAGCCCACGCGCTCGCCCACGCGCTTTCGCAGCACGTCGAGCAGTGGCAGTCGTGCAGTCGATGCGCTGCGCATTGAGCCGCTAGTCGAGCTGCACCGCATTCCAAGTGGCCGGAACTTGCGCCTCAAGCACATCTCGCAGAGCAGCAAGGAGGCGCTATCGCCACTTGCGCTCACGCCGCGTGCACCGTCGGGCAAGCGACCAGCCGAGCAACCGAGCTCGTGGTCGTCCTCGTCGTCGCGTCAGCCTGCTGCTGTAGCTGCGTTTCACCAGCCGTCGCGACTGCCTCACCGATCGGTCAGCACCGACAGCAGTGCACCTTCCGTGTCGAAATACGCTGTGTCGCCACCAGCGATGGAGGATGAAGTACGCGAGATGCGAACGCAACCGCCGTCGCTCCTGCGACCTGCGAGTCGCGCTTCTGCATTCTCGCAACAGCAAGATCTGAACAACAGTGGCCCAAGCTCTCTCTCAGCGTTTCCAGCAGCAAAGGTCAAGACAAACCAAGAGCGGCGCTGCAGCTTCACGATCTCAGAGCTCGCACTGAAAGAGATGGGCTTTGCGCGGTCTGCACCAGTGCCACAAGCAAGTTCAGAGCTCTTCGCGACACCGAGCAGCAGCGACAACAACTCTAGCAACAACAACAGCTCGGAGCAGCGGCTCTCGGATGCATTCGCGCTCCTGCAAGCGCCACGGAGTGTCGATCCGCAAGTCGAGAGCGAAGAGAAAGTTGTGTACCAGTTTGCACTGTGGAAGAACGCAGGCAAGCGCAAGCAACTCCCAGGTGCGATCTCGACGCGGCAGCAACAACAGCAGTATGACAATGCCAATCTTGCACGCGAAGTCGATGCGACCACGCAGCAGGGACTTGCACCGACTGCCGCTGCAGCAGCACTATCGCCACTACAACCGACTCGCAGTGGCTCCGAGTCGCCATCGCTCCGACTCACGCGTTCGCGCTCACCAACGATCAGCGCCGCGCGGTCGTCGCGCAACTTTTCACCAGCAGCAGCACCAACATCCCAGGAGACGGGCTGGCCACATCCGCAGTAGTGGCAGCAATAGCATTCGACAACAAGAAGCAAGACGCAAGAGGCAAGCGCAAGAGCTTGGGTGCAGTGGTCAGTGCTGGTCGATCACAAGCAAGACGAAACAGCGTGGTGGATGAAGTGTGCAGGCAACATGTTGGTGTTGTCGTCGCTGCGGCTGTTCAAGATCCAAATCAGAAAGCCCAGCGCTGGCTCGTTGTCGCAGCAGCAGGCAATGAAGGCAAGTAAGTGTGCAAGTGCAGAGCAAACCAGGGAGCGGACGAACCGCTTGGACCGCACGCAGAAGAATTGCGCGCTTGTGGCGATCGCAGGGCAGGGCTGCGATGTGTAGTGCCGTGCTGTGAGGAGAACTAGCCAGCGCTCTTCTGAGCTTTCTGAGCCTTCTGAGTGCTGGAGCGTGCGCTGAAGCGTGCGCTGGAGCGTGCGCCGGCAGGAGGCATGAAGCGTGGAGCACTCGATGCATGCGATTGGGCTTCGGCGTCGCGTCGTGTGGAGTCGTCCTGGATGTCCTCGACGTTGAACTCTCGAGGTTACAGACATTGCGTGCGGTCGTATACAACTTTCGCGAAACGATCGATTCTCCTGAACCACTTGCTCTCTCTACGCTGGCCGGCGAATGCGACCCAAATCCTGCGATGCTATTGTATAACGTATGCGATCGCGCGAATCGAGCGTGGTGGGTCAGACGCGAGAGAAGAAAAGCAGCCGCTGCTCGCTGGCCATCGCCTTCGTTCTTCAGAAATCGACTCGAATACACCAAGGCAGACCACAGCGCAAGTCTTCGAGCGAGCGAGCGCGCGAGAGTATCAGATAGTTAGCGCAAGTCACTTGAGCGACTGGCTGCCACTCGCGCTCATCTCGAGCAAGCAAGCGCAAGGGCAGCAAGCGCAAGGGCAAGCAAGACACGGCGCAAGAGCAAGAGCAAGCAACCGACATGGCAGCGCTGAGCGTGTTCGTGACCGGCTACGGCGTGCTGCGCGACGCGCACTTCCCCGACAACGTGGTGCGTGTGCATGCGCAGTGTGCCCTGCCGTCATCGCGCTGGCTGGGCTGGCTGGCGCGCACGTATACGTGCAAAGCGCGTTTGCACTGACAAGCACATGCGCGCACATGCTCGCGTGCACAGGTGTTCTACGTGAGCGTGCAGCAGGGCGGATGCAATAGCTGGACAGTGTACCGCCGGTACGAGAGCTTCCAGCGTCTCAGCAGCCAGGTACGGATCGAGTGCACGCACTTGCATTGAGAGCTTGCCACTCGCACGACCGACAGCGTAGAGCAAACCATGCACAGCTTGCTCATGCAATCTCGCTCGCTGTTGCGCTCGTGCACATGTTGCAACGCGCAGCTGCTCATGATGTTTGCCGGCATTCCGCAATGCCCGCCCAAGACGTTCGACGCGCGCAACCCTGAGAGCGTCGAGCGCGCGCGCGTTGAACTCTCAATGTGGATCATCCAGCTGCTGCACCACCACCCGATCTTCACGTCGCACGTGTTCATCGACTTTGTCACCGCTGAAGCAAACGTACGTGTGCTTGCGATGTTGCAATTGCACGTGCACATTCGTGTGCAACTTGCTGACTCTTTTGCGGTGCGTGTGCAGATCCCACCACCGGGCTTGCAGCAGAATGCAGCGCACGGCAGTGCAGCAGCACACAACAACATTGGCGAGCTCGACGTACGCACCTCTTTGTTGCGATTGCAACATTGACAACCTCGTGCGGTGTCCAAGCAAGGACACCAGCGCTGATAACTTGCTTGCGTTGCTCCGTTGTTTGTGCTGGCGGTATGTTGCAGATGGACGAGATGTTTGATGCAGCAGACGACGGTGCGCACAGTCACGACGAGTTGCGTGACGACGACGTACGTAACCTCCGCACGTGCAAACATTTGCTTGTGTTGCACAATTGCAAGCTTGCTTGCTCACAGACGGGTTGGGTGTTGCCTTGCTGGCTTGGACAACGATAGATGTTTACGTTTGACTACAACACGGACCTCGGCGCCGGCGGGATCCAGCCATTCCACGCAGCGCAGACGTCGCACCACCAACAGCAGCACGCGCGCCGCGACAAGGTCCAGCTCGACGACTTCACCATGATCAAAGTGATTGGCAAAGGCAGCTTTGGCAAAGTCCTGCTCGTGCGCAAGAAAGACTCGGGCGCGATCTTCGCGATGAAAGTCCTGCGCAAAGAGAACATCATCAAGCGCAACCAAGTCGAGCACACGCGCACGGAGCGCCACGTGCTCGGGTACGTCCGCCACCCGTTCATCGTCGGGCTCAACTACGCGTTCCAGACGTCCGACAAGCTCTACTTTGTGCTCGACTACTGCGCCGGCGGCGAGCTGTTCTTCCACCTCGGCAAAGTCCAGCGCTTCCCAGAACCGCGCGCGCGGTTCTACGCCGCTGAGATCACGCTCGCGATCGAGTACGTGCACAACCTCGACGTGATCTACCGCGACCTCAAGCCTGAGAACGTCCTCTTGGATGAGAACGGCCACATCCGCTTGACCGACTTTGGGCTGTCGAAAGAGGGTATCCAAGACGACTTTAGCGGCGCGAACTCGTTCTGCGGCACGCCCGAGTACCTCGCGCCAGAGATCCTGAACCGCTCGGGCCACGGCCGCGCAGTCGACTGGTGGTCGCTCGGCGCGCTGCTGTACGAAATGCTCACGGGCTTGCCGCCGTTCTACTGCCGCGATCGCGACCGGCTGTTTGAGAAGATCCGGAAGGGCGAGCTGACGTTCCCCAAGTACCTCTCGGTCCAAGCGAAGGACTTGCTCTCGAAGTTGCTCGAGCGCGACCCGACGAAGCGCCTCGGCACGGGTCCAGACGACGCGAGGGAGATCAAGAACCACCCGTTCTTTGCCGAGATCCAGTGGGACGCGCTTGCGCTCGGGCAAGTGCCAGTGCCATGGCGCCCGACGTTCTCGAGCGCAGAGGACACGTCGCAGTTTGACCGCGAGTTCACGGAGATGCCAGTCGTGAGTCCGGACAACCACGCGCGTGGGATCGCAATGGGGCGACGACCAGGCGGCAGTGGCTCGTCGGTCGTCGGGAGCTACAACAAAGAGCTCTTCAAGGGCTTCACGTACACCGAGGACTCGTACTTGACGCAGCACATGGACATGCACTCGACGCGTTTATAGGGCGATCCTAGCAGTCGAGTCGGACGCGAGCGCGCGATGGCAAGAGCGACCAAGAGAGCAAGAGGCTGGAGACGGCGCCAGTGACGAGGAGCAAGAGGATGACGATGTGCCAATACGAGAGTGAACCTGACGCAAGACCCTGGACGCCATCGGCAGTGGACGACAGCGGACCGACCCGAGAGCCACGCACTCAAGAGCGAGCGCGAGAGAGAGAGTCTCTACACGCCAGCCAGTCAGCCAGCTCGTTCGAGTGAGTGTCTGTGCGTCCGGTAGTCAGTCTGTCGTGGCCGTCCTAGCGCGCTGCCTGTGCATGTTGTTGTTGGAGTGGAAAGGGGGAATGCGCCTTTGGGGTCTGCGCGTCTTGTTCGGCTCCCTGCCAATCGTTCCGTCCCTCTCGTCCGTACGCCGCCACTGCCACTCGGGCTCACTCCCTCGTCCACCACGGCTCAGTCGGTCTTCTTCGTCGCTGCCGTCGTCATCTTGGACTTGGTCGTCTGCTTCTTGTCGGTCACGAGCTCCCACTGGTCCGCGGAGCGACCGCGCGCGCGACGCGCCACTGGCACCGGGCGCTGCGACGTGTAGAGCACGACGACACCAGCGCCAATGAGCGCAACGCCGCCAGCGAGGATCCACGTCGGCGCACTCGCGCGCGGGAGCGACCACGCTGTCGCAGTCTCTTGCGGCGTTGACGACTGGCGACCAGTGTCGCGCGTCTGGATCGACAGGCGCGTGCTCCGTGCGTCACTTGCATCGAGCTCCCACGCTGCGAGCACAGCAAAGCGGTCTATCGACACACGCCCAAGTGGCCAATGGGTTCAGTCAGAGTCGATGCAGTCTCGAAAGCTCAAGAGCAAGCAAAGTGGTGGAGCGAACGTACCTCGCGCGTCGAGCAGCGCGTGCACTTCGTACGCGACTGTGAGTGGCTCGGCCTCGCGCTTCGTCGGGCTCGTGCCAGTCTTTGCGGTCTCGTCGCTCGCGTCGCGCGTGGCACGCAGCAGCAGCGAGACGCGGTAGTCTTTCCGAGTCGTCTTGCTCGTCGTCGCCTTGGCGCTGCTCTTGCGGTGCTTGTCTGCTGCAGCAGCTTCGTCCTTCTCGCTAAAGCCTACGAGCGTGTACCCGCGCGCGTACCCGTGGCGCTGGATCTCTGCAAAGCTCTGCTTCGCGAGCTCAATGTTCGCTGCGAAGCGCGGGTCGCTCTTGCGCACAGCCTCGAGGCTCTCAGTCTTGTGCTTTGGCGCCGTCTCGGGGTCCTCTTTGTACTCGACCGTGCCGCTGCTCGCAGCTGCTGCTGCTTGAGCAGTCGCTTCGCGCTGCATCTCGGCCTGCTTGCGGTGCTGCACTTGCGCGAGGCGCTCCATCTCGGCGACCGTGATCTCTTTCTCTTGACCGTCCGCAGTCGTGAGCGTCACGCGGTCGTCCTTGTTGAGCTTGCTCAAGAGCCCGTCGGGCGTGAGCGGCTCGCTCGCGCTCGGAGCGACGCACAGCGCAAGCGCGAGTGCGAGCGCAAGGAGCGCCAAGAGGCGCTGCGGTCGGTTCATTGCCATGGAGCAGCAGCACGTCGGTCACGGGCGTCGAGGTCGTGGCCTGGTCTGGACCTCGTCAATCGAATTTTCAAAGTGAGCTGCCACGTCAAGCGATTGATCAAAAGCGACAAAAAACATTTGCACATTTGACAATGTCAATGTATAAAGCAACGAGAAAATATTGTTCATCGTTCAATGGCTTCGGACAAGTCGGAGCTCTTGGACAAGTTCGACCTGGTGTCGATACACGATGCCTCGGACGTTCGTGAAGCCGCGTGCTCGCCCTCTAGTTGAACGACGCTGGACGCGGGAGCTGCCGCGTGCTCTGGCTCCGACTCATGCCTTTCGCTGCATCGCCAGTGCGCTCGTGCTCGTACGCGCTCGCCATGAGCGTGAAGAGGCTCTTGTAGAGGTCACCAGCATCGCCGTGCCAGTACGTCCCAGCGAGGTGGTTGCTATCGACGCGGTAGACGTACCACCGCCCGCGATCGAACGTCCGGAGACGGCGACTGCGACTCGCATCGCCACTGCTGTCGCCGCCACCGTACTCGTCGTCGTCGGTCTCGCGATGAAAGCCGTCGATCGAGATGTGCGAGGCGCAGCGCGTGAGTGCGTCTGCCGGCGCGTCCAAGCCAGCGAGTCGCAGTGACGACCCAGACGCTGGGATCGACGCCGCTTGGGCGTCGTCCGAGAGCGCGTCGCGCAAGACTTGCGCTGGCTTTGGGAACCACGGACGGAGCATCGAGTGGATGTTCACAGCGCCGTCGTTGTGCTCCCAGTGGTCGGCGTCAAAGCCATCAAAGACCTCGGGCGTCATCGAGTTGACTCGCCGCCGCATGAGCCACATGAGGCCTGCGAGCGACGGCATCTTGGCCAAGTCGAGCTGCTTCAGGCGCTGCCAGAGCGCCACGAGGAGCGCAACAACGAGCACGGCGCGCACACGTCGCAAGGTGGCGAGGCGCGGCCACCAGCGCGGGAACTTGCCCATGCTGAGTCCCAGTGCCGCGGCAAAGAGGAGCGCTTCACGCACTGGGACGTTCTTGAGACTCCGCGGTGACGTCGTGATGCTGAGCAAATAGAGCTTGTCCATGTGCTGGAGCTGCGCGTTGAGCTTCACGCGCACGGCTGGGACTGCGCCGTACAGCGCCGTGTCGTTCGAGACGCTCACAGTCCCGCGCGTCGAGACGAGGTCGCTGAAGCTGAGCTTGCTCCACTGCGCCATGCGCAAGTCGTAGGCGCCGCGGAGGAACGGCAGCGCATTGTACGTCTTGTGCCAGAGCGCAAACACAAAGCCAACGACGTGCGCAATGCTGTAGCGCTCCATCACGTGGTCGGCTTCGTGGAGCCCCATCATGTGCGTGAGCGTCGAGCCCGTGAGCGGCCCTGCGATGCTCACGATGCTTCGGACCCAGCGATGGTCGCTCCCGACGCGAAAGAAGTCGGTGCAGAGCTTCTGGTACAGCTCGAGCGCAGTCGTGGCGCCAAAGCTGTGGCCGACGAGGTGCACCGGGTGCTCTGCGCTCCACGTCGGGTGCAGCGGCGTCTCGAACGTCGGACCGTAGCGGTCGTGGCGCGTCGCTCGCGCGTGCTGCTCGCCATAGTCGACTCGACCGCCGACGAGCTGGTAGAAGACCTCGCACGCGCGGTCGTGGTCGGACGACACGACGCCGACGTCGACAATGATGTGGTTCGCATTGATCTCGCGCAGCTGCTGCTCGGGCCAGTACGGCGCGCCTTTGTTCCAGAACGGACGGCTGCGACCGTAGCCAAACACGCCTAGAGCGATCGATGCACACGTGGAGCCACGTGAGCAAGTAGGCGCTCGAGCGGACGAATATGCTGCTGTACGTACCGTGGATGAAGACTGCTGGGAACGCAGTCTGCGTGATGGATGGTGGCACCGCCATGTCGAGGCACGTCGGGAGCTGCTGCTGCTGCTCTCGCTGTCGCTTCGAGCGAGCGACTGCTGCTGTGCGCGTGGATCGCTTCGAGCGACTCGTGCCTGCGACGTGTGAGCATGTGATCATCCATGTGGTCCACACGATCGCAACTTCAAGCTTATGCGCAGGCGTCACACTCGCTCATCGCACACACGACGCCTTTCGGTGGCGCTCGCACTGCTCCTTGTGCTTTCATCACACGAGTGCGCTCGATCAAGAGCAGTCGACGAGCGACGGCGTTGCGCGTGATGTCATGCGGAACAGAGAGAGAGAGAGAAGTTCAACGAGGAGCTCAAAGCGGCGCGAGCACGTCCGACACGGTGCAATTCGACGTGAAGGTCGCGCGAACGACTGGCTGCGGCTGCTTCGACAGAGTGTTGACGGTGCTAGGACCACGCGTGCTCGCACACTCGAGACGCTTTGCCTTCATTCAGCTCCTTAGCGTCCTGCCTCCTCCTCCTTGATCCATTGACTGACCTGCTACCCTCACGCTGCAAATGCAGCAGAGGCGGACGTGAGGCACTGCTGCGAGCCACTCATCGCACTCGCATCAAGTGCTGCTGCTGCTGCCAGCGTCTTGCTCGTCATTGTCGCTTCGTCGTCGTCGTCTGCTGCGTCACCCGCTTCGTACTCGTTCGCAATCTGCGCAAAGAGGCTCTTGTACAAGTTCCCAGCTTCGCGGTCCCAGTACGTCCCTGTGAAGTGGTTGCTGTTCACGCGGTAGACGTACCAGCGGCCTTTGACAAACCGCTCGGACGCAGCAGCGGCTTCGTCGTGCTCGCGCTGGACTTGCGCGTCGAGCGCTGCGTCGCTCGCCTCTGTGTCGAGCGGCTCGCGATGAAAGTCGTCGATCGAGATGTGTGAGTCGCACCGCACGAGCGTCGGTGCCCCGGCGCTAGCCTGTCCAGTCGCACTCTGCGGTGCCATGTCCACGAGCGCAGCGGTCGACAGCGACGCTTGGAGCGTGTGCGTGTGCGGATCAATGTGCTCGGTCGCAGTCGCAGTCGACAGCACTTGCGCTGGCGTGGCACGCGTCGATGGGAACCACGGTCGGAGCTGCGACCGGATGTTCACGGCGCCGTCGTTGTGCTCCCAGTGGTGCGACTCGTAGCCGTCAAAGATCTGCGGCAGCGCCTTCGCCGTCCGGCGCATGAGCCACTTGAGACCGTAGAGCGACGGGAGCTTTGCAATGTCGAGGTGCGTGACTTGGCGCCAGAGCGCGAGCGCAAGCGCAAGCGCGAGGACACCACGGACGCGGCGGAGCTTGCGCGCGAGCGGGAGCCACGCAGGGACTTTGCCATAGAGCACGAGCAGCAGGGCAGCAAACGTCGAGACCTCGGCGACTGGGACGTGGCACGTCTTTGGCGACGTCACGATGCTCATCAAGTGGAGCTTGTCCATGTGCTGGAGCTGCGCGTTGAGCTGAACGCGGCGCGACGGCAAGATCGAGAAGAAGCCCGAGTCCATCGACTGGTTCACGGGGCCGTTCACGGAGCAGAGCTGCCGGAGCGAGAGGTGGGCCCACTGGTCCATGCGCAAGTCGTACGCGCCTCGGAGCCACGGCAGCGCGTTGTACGTCTTGCCCCAGATGCCCAAGACGATGTACAGCACGTGCGCAGGCGAGCCGCGCGGCATCGTGACGCCGTGGAGACCCGCCATGTTTGCGAGCGTCGAGCCCGTGAGTGGCCCTGCGATGCTCGTGAGGCTCCGGACCCACTTGTAGTTGCTCCCAACGCCAAAGAAGTCGGCGCTCACGAGCTGGTAGAACTCCAGCGCGGTGAGCGCACCGAGGCTGTGGCCGACGAGGTGGATCGGGTTCGCTTCGCTCCAGTCCGGATGCAGCGCGTCGGTGTACGTCAGTCCGTACCGCGCATGCGCTGTGGCGAGTCGTGACGCGGCGTCCAAGGAAGCACAAGCGAGCGTGTGTGAGTGTGAGTGCGCGAGCGTCCAAGGCCAGGCAGCAAAAGCACCACGACAACGTACTCGTGTGCTTGGCGTGCTCTTCGCCGTAGTCGACTGTGCCGCCGACGAGCTGGTAGAAGATCTCGCACGCGCGGTCGTGGTCGGACGACGCCGTGCCAATGTTGACGATGATGTGGTTCGGATTGAGCTCTGCGAGCTGCTGCTCGGGCCAGTACGCTGGGAAGTAGCCCCACGCAGGGTGCGTGCGGCCGTAGCCAAACACGCCTAGTGGTCGTTGGGCGTGAGCAGACACACCGCAAGCGAGTGTGTGTGAGAGAGAGAGAGAGCGCGCGACAGTCATGCGAGTCGGTCATGCTTGCAAGCGCGTGCTGCTGCGAGCGGACGCAGACGCACCGTGGATGAGCACAACAGGGAACTTGGTCATCTGCGGTGTCGACATGGGAGCAGAGCGCAGCAGTGGACAACGCGTGTATCTTGACGCCGCGATGGCGAGTTCGCGAGTGATGAGCGGACGCGGGCGTCGCCGTTGCGATGTCTCTCATCATGTGCGCGGGCCATGCTGCTCATACCTCGGTTCTGTCTCTGGACCAAGTGTGCGAGAATCTGTACTTTGAATTTGTATGCAAGAGTCGCGCAAGTCGCGCTACCAACATTTCGCTGCTTGTGTCACGGATGCGAGTTCGCGACGACACCTCGGATCGTTCAAGCGCTTCTCGCGCTCTCGCTCGCAGCGCACGGAGCTGCTGCTGCTGCTCATGCGAGACACTGCGCTACGTTCTCTGACCGAGTTGTCACGGAGCGTTGCTCGATGATGGCCGCGACTCCATACATAGCACGTGCACACTGCGATCGACGACCATGACAGCGCACGCGTGGCTCTCGAGGTCGAGGTCGTGAGCACGCTTCTTAACGGTCTCGGTCGTTTGCCATCAGATACGAAGCGGAGCGCACGCCGTCGCTTTCAACGCAACGCGATGACGAAACAGGACGGCTCGAGAGAGACTCGAGCACCGGGGCATGATACAAGTACGTCGGTGCGGCTTCATACTCTCTCTCGGTTACTCAAACTCTTGAGCAATGACATGGAGCAAGTCTCGAAAGAGCTGCGGCGCGTCGCGGTCAAAGTGCGTGCCAGCCATGTGGTTCTTGTGCACGCGATGGACGTACCAGCGACCGCGCTCGAGTCGTCGAGGCTGCTGCGAGCCATGGACCGCAGCGAGGTCGAACTCGTCCTCGTTGGTGTCGTCAGTGTCGTTGGCACTTGCAATGGCATCACACCCATTGCTCAGCGATGCAGTCGAGAGCGCCGAGGCAATCGCTGGACACGCCGAGTCACGAAACTCAGTCGGTGACACCAGCGAGCGCGGAGACGACGCAGTAGAGCTTGAAGCGGTCGAGGCGCTTGAGGTGCGCTCGTCAGCGTCGTCGCTACTGCTACTGCTGCTGCTGCTGCGTTTGCGGCATGTGGAGTCGCTCGCAGACTGCTCAGTGGCTCTAGCACCGAGTCGAATCGACGTGGGCGTCCACGTGCGCAGCATCGAGTGGATGTTCACCGCGCCGTCGTTGTGCTCCCACACGTGACGCTCAAAACCTAGAGCGCACATGCAGCAGTAGCGGTAGCAGCAGCAGAGGTCGTCAGTCTCTCTCCTGTCCAGCTCGACCCACCGAGTCACAGCCATAGCCATTGCCCATAGACGTGCCGTGGAAGATCTCGTGCAGCGTGCGCACACGCTGCGCCATGAGCACCATGCATGCGTGCAACGACGGGATCGTCGCGTAGTCGAGCTGCTGCACACGTTTGCGCAGCTGCAGTGCGAGCCCAGCGACGAGTAGCACAAGCAGCGCTGTTGCTGCGCTCACGGCTGTGCCTGCAGACCGTGCCAGCACAGCGCCAGCGACACTTAGCAGTGCGATTGCGAGCGCTAGCGCGATCTCGACGAACGGGACCTCGACGTGACTCGACGTTGTGACGCTCGTGAGAAACACTTTGTCCATGTGCACGAGTCGGCTGTTGCGCTCGAGCCGCAGCGCAGGGAGGATGTTGAACACTGCGAGGTCGGCTGACCGGTTGATCCGCCCAGTGGTCGAGAGCACTTCGCGGTAGCTCTCGACGCAGTCCCACTGCGGCATGCGGAAGTCGAAGGCGCGCTTGAGGACGGGGAAGTCGGTGTGGAGCTTGAACCACAGCCCGAGCGCTGACCCAATGGCGTGGCCAAGCGTATACGCGCGCATCGTGGTGTCATGGAGACCAAACACGTGTGTGAGCGTCGTGCCCGTGAGCGGCCCTGCGATGCTCACGATGCTGCGGACCCAGCGATGGTCGCTCCCGACCCCGAATGCGTCTTGGCAGATAAGCTGGTACAGCTCAATCGCAGTCGTTGCGCCAAAGCTGTGGCCGAGAAGATGCACCGGGTGCTCTGCGCTCCAGTTTGCGAGCAGCGGTGTGTCAAACGTCGCACCGAAGCGGCTGTGTCCAGCCTCACGCGCGTGCTCTTCGCCATAGTCGACGGTCCCGCCGGCGAGTTGGTAGAACGCTTCGCACGCGCGGTCGTGGTCGGACGAGAGCGCGCCGACGTCGACGATCACATGGTTCGCACGCATCTCGCACAGCGCACGCTCGGGCCAGTAGGGCGACCACGCGTTCCAGAGCGGTCGACTGCGGCCGTAGCCAAACACGCCTAGTGGTCGTTGGACGCGAGCAGACACAGCGCAAGCGGGTGTGTGTGTGAGAGAGAGAGCGCGCGACAGTCATGTGAGTCGGTCATGCTCGCGAGCGCGTGCTGCTGCGAGCGGACGCAGACGCACCGTGGATGAGCACGACAGGGAACTTGGTCGCATCCATAGGAGGTGGTGAGCTGCTGTCGCTGCTGCAGCGCAAAGGCACAATGGTCGCAGCCGATGCAGCGAAGTCGGACGTCGTCTGCTACTTGGCCACGAACGAACATGAAAGAAGCCATTTGATGCGCGAGAAAGTGCAGCCATAGTGAATGCAAGTGAGGAGGACATGTCACTCCTATAAAGTACGAATTCCCAGGACTCAGATCACATGAACCGAGACGTCATGGCTGGCGTCGACGGCGCGCGGACCATCCCAGACGACGACGATGCCGACTGGCGTGATGTGCCTGTAGCTCCAGTGGCGACTCTTTCTCCTCGTCCTGCTGCTGCGGAGCTGTTCGCAAG
>JAASFT010000608.1:0-15937 GCA_023333885.1 Globisporangium parvum
CAGCTCTCTAGACTGGCTCGCAAACCGAGTTGAAGCGGACGAGTGATTGTCACTTCAACTTGCTTCGGCTCGATTCCGCACGCGCGCCTCTGTTCGCATTCACACTCCACTCACACATCCACCGTATCCAGTACAAGCGACCATCGACACAAGCGAGCGACGCATCACATACAGCAACAGGTGCGCGAGTACATCTTCTCTTTCCATTGCATTGTGTCGTTGGTTGTCCTGATCTCGCTTGCCTGTACGTGTGCGCTTTCGCTCTGTGGATCACTCTGCCTTACGCCGACTTGCTCAGCTCCACGAGCCGCGTGTAGACGCTGTTGAGCGCGAGCAGTTCAGCGTGCGTGCCCTGCTCTGCAACGCGACCGCCGCTCACGACGCAGATCTTGTCGGCGTTCCGGATCGTCGACAGCCGGTGCGCAATGATGATCGTCGTGCGGCGCTGGAGTGCGACGACCTTGTCGAGTGCCTCTTGCACGACTCGCTCGCTCTCCGAGTCGAGTGCGCTCGTGGCTTCGTCAAGCAGCAGGATGCTCGGGTTCGTCAAGATCGCACGTGCAATCGCAATGCGCTGCTTCTGGCCGCCCGAGAGCTGCTCGCCTTTCATGCCCACTTGCGTGGCGTAGCCGTCCGGGAAGCGCGTGATGAAGTCGTGCGCGTTCGCCATCTTCGCTGCCTCCTCGGTCTCCGCTTGCGACTTGCCGAGTCCGTATGCGATGTTCTCCGCGATCGTCCCGATGAACAGCGTCGGCTCCTGTCCGACCATGCCGATCTGGCTCCGCAGCCAGTGCACGTTCAGCGTCTTGGTGTCGACGCCGTCGAGCAGCACCATTCCTCTGACTGGATCGTAGAAGCGCTCGAGCAGCGCAATGATCGTGCTCTTGCCGCCACCAGACGGACCGCAGAACGCCACGGTCTGACCAGCGTCGATCGTCAAGCTGAAGTGCTTGAGCACGGTCACGTGCGGTCGCGTCGGGTACCGGAACGTGATGTCTCGGAACTCGAGCTTGCCTTCAAGCGCCGTCGGTGTCGCGCCACTCTCGCCAAACGAATCGATCAGATGCGGACGATCGCGCAGCGCGAAGATCGCAGCGCCAGCCTTGAGCGCATGGTCTGACTCCCCGAGCCATGATGCGGCGTAGGCGATGCCCTGTGCCGACATCATGATCGCCATGAGCGTGCGAATGAGCTCCTTGAATGTGATGTCGTCTTTGCGAACGAGTTCGCCGCCGTACCAGAACACGAGCGCGTACGCGGCAAAGACGATGAACGAGCTGAAGCCGACCGAGAGACCGTTCACGTTCGCCTCGCGTTGGCCATTGCGCAGCGGCTTCTCGAGCAAGATGGAGAACTTGGCGCAGACTTGCTCCTCGAGTCCGAGCGACACGACTGTGCGGATGTTGCATAGTGCCTCGGACGCGTGCGCGCCAGACTCGGCGAGTTCGTCCGAGAGCACGCCAGAGCCTTTGATGTGCTTGAAGCGCAGCACTTCGCCGAGCAGCAGGAGCGGGAAGACTGCGAGCATGATCAGCGTGAGGAGCCAGCTGCCCGTCGTGAACGAGATGAGCACGGCTGCGATGAACGTGAACATCGCTTGTAGCAGGCGACCTTGCGAGTCACCCGAGACGAGCGACACCTTGGCAGCGTTCATCGCCAAGTCGGACGTCAGTGCGCCGGTGGCGTTCGCTGGCTCGTCAAAGAACGCGATGTCCTGGCGCAGTAGTGACGTGAAGTGCAAGTCGCGCAGACGCGACGTGAGCTTCTCCGCCATGTACCGGAAGTTGTAGATCTGCGTCGCGTGGATGAAGAGCAGCAGCACGGCGCCACCGACGTAGCACAGTCCGTACGCTGTCACGCTCGACTTGAGGTCGTGGAGCACAGTCGCGTCGCTCGACTCCCGGAACGCCGCGTACTTGGCGTTCATGACTGCGAGCAGCTCGCTGATGAGCAGCGCCGATGCTGGCACTGCGAGTCCGTGAAGTCCTGCCGCGAAGATGCCGCGCACAAAGTACTTGCGCTCGGGACGGCTGAGGTCCATCGCGGACTTGATCGTGAACTTTGACTCAGCCGGTGACGACGATACCGACAGCTGCTGTTGCAAGCCAACAGTGATTGTGCTCACTGCCGACGCGACGCTCAGTCGATGTTGCCGTGCGGACTCGCTCGAGCTCTGCGCGAGATCCATGACCTTCTCGCCGTCGCTGTCTGTCGAGCTCTCATCAGCTGCGCCGCACTCGAGCTCCTCCGCTTCGTCTTCTCTTGCCTTTGTCTGCTGGATCGTGTACAGACTGTGGTAGACACCATCTGACACCGCCATGAGCTGCTCGTGCGAGCCCTGCTCGACGACCGAGCCGTGCGAGACGACAACGATCTTGTCCGCGCTGCGCACTGTGCTCAAGCGATGCGCGATCACGAGCGTCGTCATCTTGGTCAAAGTCATCAACGCGTCGAGTGCTGCTTGCACGACACGCTCGCTCTCAGCATCAAGCGCGCTTGTGGCTTCGTTGAGCACGAGGATCTTGGGTTCGCGCACGAGTGCACGCGCGATCGCGACGCGCTGCTTCTGGCCGCCCGAGAGCGACACGCCCTTCTCGCCCACGAGCGTCTCGTACTGCTCTGGCAGCGCCATGATGAAGTCGTGCGCGTTCGCGAGCTTGGCAGCAGCGATCACTTGCTCGCGGCTGTACACACCGTCGCCACTGGACGCCGCGATGTTGTCAAACACACTCGACGCGAACAGCACGGGCTCTTGCGACACGAGTCCGATCTGCGACCGCAGCCACTTGACGTCAAGTGTGCGCACGTCACGGCCATCAAGCAGCAGCGAGCCGCTGGTCGGGTCGTAGAAGCGCTCGAGTAGCGCAAGGAGCGTGCTCTTGCCGCCGCCTGACGGTCCGACGAACGCCACTTTCTCCCCCGGGGCGATCGACAGACTGTAGTTTGTCAGGATCTGCGCATCTGGGCGACTCGGGTACGCAAAGTCAATGTTCCGCGCCTCGATGGCGCCACGACAGGTGCTTGGAATGGCGCCGTTGGCACTGGAACTGTTTGTCATGCCGATGGCAGACTGCGTGTCGAGGATCACAAAGAGCGCAGCCGCCGAGCCCTTTGCTTCTGCGACGGCAGAGATGTTGGGCATGATCTGTCCCATGGACTGCGAGCCGAGCAGCACACCGAAGAACGCCTGGAAGACAGTGCCGGGCGATGCACTGCCGTTGTACACCTTTGAGCCGCCGTACCAGAGCCCTGCCGCGTACATGAGCCAGAGACTGCCCGTGTAGATGCCGTTGATGGCTGCGCCTTTGCGAAAGAACGCAATGTTCTCGCGCTCGACGATCTCGGTCTTGGCGTTGTACTTGGCGATTGCGCGCTTCTCGCCGTTCAGTGACGCCACGGTGCGCATGGACGCGAGCGTCTCTTCCGCGACAGCACCAGCTTCGGCGTAGAGCTGCTGCGAGCGCATTGCGCGCACGCGGAGACCACTGAGCAGGATCGACATGGTGCCGACCATCACTGGCGTGACGTAGCACATCACGAGCGCAATGTCCCAGCCTTTGGCAAAGCCGATCGCGTAGCCGCCGACGAACTGACCAGTGAGCTTGACTGCTTCGCCGAGCTTCTGTCCCATGCCAGTCTTGATGCGCAGCGTGTCGCCTGTGATGCGGCTCGAGAGCTGCATCGCGTCGTTGCTGTCGAACCATGCGATGTCGAGGTGGAGCAAGTGATGCAACGCACGCTCGCGGAGCGCTTTCATCTGTCGCTCAGCTGAGCTCGCGAAGAGCACGAACGCGAGGTAGTCGGTCACAAAGAGCGCGAGTGCGATGACAAAGTAGTCGAGTGCAGCGCGGTTCACGCCGTCCTGGTCGAACGGAGCAAACGCAGAGATGGCGTCGCCGAACACGAGCGCCATGCACGGGTACAGTCCACCGTTGATCGCTGCCATGATCACGCCGAGTGCGAGCGCTACGACATCACGCGGCGTCGCGAACCGGTAGAGCGCAACGAACGACGGCGTCTTGGACGTGGAGCTGGTTTTCTTGTCGTCTGACAGCGAGTTCAACGGCGACAGTTGCGCGTGCTTCGGGTTCTTGTCGTCACCGCTGCCGTCTTGCTGCTCATGGAGCTGGGATAGTCGCTGGACGCCAACCGATTGGCGTGGCGTCTGGACTTGCACGTAGTGACTGTCGCTGTTCTCGTCGGCAATTGGCATGACGCCCAGTGTCCGAGTGTCGCTTGGACTCCTGGACCAGGTGTGAGCTGCGCGGAGCGAATGGAGGAATGAGCACGCTGCATCGCAGCTAGCGCATGCAAGCCTGACACCGAGTTCCAGCAGATGCATTCAGTGCCGATGGTATGCAGGTGCGAATCATGAGGCAGGTCGTGCGAGCCCGAGTTGTGCAGGCGCAGATCTGGCCCCGAGCTTGAGCAAGATAGCAGGCAACGTCGCGATGTCGATGAGGTAGCAATTGGACATGGGTGACTGCGCCGTGCAGAGACAGACAGGGTGTGTTACCACCACCACGCAAGCGTACCGATGGGCTCACAACGGAACGCATTGCATGTGCACTCGATGTGGGCGAGTGCGACACATGCGCGCAGTCCTCAAGACTGGTACTGCAGACGCTTCAAACTCCTCCAACTTCGCACTCGAACGCCTCAACCTTGCTGAGCTGCTGCATCCTGCACGATATGATTTCCCGTACGCAAGACCATGGAGGATGACTGCTCTTCGCGCGCTCGATTGCACCTGAAACACTGCTCAACCTACTCGCTTGTACGAAGCAGTCATCACCTTGTGGACGAACAGGGCCTAGTTGGACTGAACAGGCACACCTGAGTACAATGCTGAGTCAGCTTTGTACCGCGAGTCAGCTTTGTACCGCGCCGGTCAGCACGTGTGCGACCTCTGCAACAAACTCAGCAACCTCGATCTGTACGTGGCCACCCACAGCGCTCGCTGACGACGGCAAGTGCTTCTCGTTCCCTAACGCAACGATTGTGCGAAGCGAAGCAGCGAGCCATGCGTATGATGACTGTGGAGCGATTTCGGTGTTACGGGACTGGACACGTTAAGCTCATTTTGGGTATGTGACCTGTCGGGTCGATAGTGATGAAACAGAGTTCAGGGTCAGCTGTCTCTGTATTGATAGTGAAGAAAGCGCGGAGCACCACACAACATCTTGGAAATTGTAAGCGTGTGGAACATTATGGTGTCTAATGTAAGTGCAATAGATAAAAAATGAAGTGAAGAAACATGCTGGTTGAGTGACAACACTCTGGTATTGACAGTTGTGCAATATATTCACGAATCTATATATAATTCTTGGCCATCATTTCTTCTAACATCGATGAACCAACAAATATACAAAGTACGTTCCGATCACTTTATTTGCAAGTGACAGTCTCCTCATTCAAAGCGCCAAAAGTTGTTACGTAGTCAATGAAAGCGAACCAAAGTACTTCTCACACGTTAACTGCGCGCGCTAAGGATGGGACACTCTTGCATGATTGGGAGGGCGAAAGCGAGTGGTTCGACGTCTTCTTTGCGCGCCAAGACAACGAAGACCAATGGTTGGCGTGTAGAAACGAAGGATGCCGCTATTGCAATTGCCGCTGAGAAGAAGCACAAGTCCTACGCCCGAACTCTATGAACGCAATTGCGGAACATTGAATCCTTTTGACAGATTAAGCCCAAACCCAATGTCAGATATGTACATGCACACAGATTGTTCTGTTAGCGTGCTAGCATATGGTTCGTAGCACCCAATTACCACCTTCAGATCGCGAGTCAATACAAACCCGGCAAGTCTGCACATTATAAGCGCTGGCTGGTATTCACCATCCATTTAGTATTTTGAGCATGTCAAGTCAGCAGACGTGAGTGCGCTTCATTGCAAAGCAAGAGGTCGTGCATTGTGCGCTTGTGATGTATCAACCTTCAAATTTCCCAACCTTCCTTCCCCTCCTTCTCTCACAGATCTCTAAATGCGAACGTCGTGGCAAGTGACGCAGCTACCTGCATCACAAACGCTCAGCCGACGCTTCAGCCCGCTCAAACAGTAAGCTTCGTCACTCAAGAGACCTCGCTTGTCGCGTGTAATACGCGTTGCAAGATTCTGTAGTCATATGTTGCGACCTGGACGGATATCAAGGGCAAGGCAAAAACGTGTGAACAGCTCTGCTGCGAGTACCCGCTCACACAAGATATCAGGCTCAAGCATCTCTCATCCAGTGACAGTGTAGCTGCCGTTGCTTTTCATACTGGCGGCATAGTAACTGCACTAGATTGATGGCCTCACAGTCGGTGAGATTGATGTGAGAAGTGGCTCGATGCGGTTGTGCGCTGCTGGATTGGGCAGCAGGTCAAAGACAGCGTCAACTTACTTCGCTGCATCTCGATGCGCACATAGCTCTCAAGCATAGGAAACGTGCTGCTCCAGCGCGTGGCGTTGGCTCTCAGCGGTTGGAGGTCGGTGTGTCGAGCGAGCGCGACGCGGTTATTCGCTGCGGAGCGAGGCCATGAGCGCTCCCACAATGTTGATGTGGACCTCATGCGGACGCAGAATAGTCCCATGACGTTCATGTGCTCAGCCTTGATTATGAGCTTCACGGCGCGTGTCACTGCAGCCATGTGCTTCATCAGTGTTCTTGCGGTGATGGGCTTGAGCCGACTCATGGCGCGCGTATCTTCACATTCGACCTCCAACAGTGGGACGTTGCGAGCAGCAACCCACGTCATCCAGCCGTAGATGTGCGTCGCTCGTTCGCTGGCAAAGTCAAACGAGACGAGAGCGTGTTGAGGTACTTGAAGTAGTCCGTCTCGAACTGGTCGCCGTGGCGGTCACGGAGGTGACTCATGAGGTTCGAGTTGCCACTCGACGGACCGTCGCGCTGCTTCACCTCACAGTAGGTTGCACTGGTACTCGAAAGCCGGAAGACGAGTGAAGAAAAATCGACTCATATCGCTGTACTTGTACTTTCTGGTATGGCTTTGACTCAGAGAGGATTGTTCATGAATGGAACATGATCTCAGAGGCGTTTGTTGCCGCATCACTGCTGTCAAGGTCCTGTAGACCAACGATTTGAGTGGTTGTAGGTGATTGCCGAATATTACACACTGTCAATACCCAAATTCAAATTTTGCAAATTTGTCCATGTATTGGACAATGTTGGAGTTATGTTGACAAGCAATATATAGTTATACACTGGTTGCCAAAAAACGAGAACGCATGAAAATTGAGGATAGATTCGTCAATTTTACGAATTCGTAGGCACGCGACAGTGCATTGGCTTGCTCACCGGAGAAGGTTCCAAGCTCTTAATCGGTAGTTGTGCGAGGTGGGTATCGCCGTCCAGGCACGATAGCTTTCCAGCGAGTACGCCCGCACCCACTTCCTGCTGCCCAAGCTGGCGGGCAAGGTGAAAGAGTGGATGTGTTTGAGCTGCTTCCGACCCTCTTGGTGTTTTTCCACTTTCAATTTCGGTGCACATGCAATAGACTGATGTTCTGGTCAAACTCTACCAGATTGCCTTGCTGTTTTCCTGTATACTATTGAGAATGGTGGTTGTACCTCTATCAACCTCGCTCCTGTACAGGCACTGCTATCACCTCGCTCACACAAACTTAGTTATGTAGCATCATGAGCGAGCGAGTTTCGATTGAAACTAGGTTGATTGAGTGAAGCCACTACGAGTGTGAAATTTTCGAGGGTTGCCAACCGAACACCAACGAACAAATTGCTGTGCGTGTTCATGGTCTGATGCACACATGCACATGCGTCGACACCTCGACACTGCTGCATCTAGAGCAGCACTGACGGACAAGCTGTCACTGACCGAAAGCATACGCACGCACACGCATCGCCGACGCCATGAGCACTAGCTCGTGCAGGAGCAGCAGCAGCTTCACACATTCAACAATGGCAAGTACACCACACCATACGCGTGCTCCAGGCGCGACGCCGTCGCTGCAGCACACGCTCGCAGCACGCATTGCCGTCACCGTCGGCACGATTGCATTCGCTGCGCTGCTCGCGCACCTCTCACACCTCGTGCTGCCGATCGCACTCATTGGCGGGCTCTTGCTCTTGCGCAGTCAGCGCGTGCATGTGTGGCAAACGCACATGTGGACGCAGCTCCAGCACTCGCTCCAGCTCTCCACGCTCTCTGCACCAACGCCACCACACGCTACCTCATCCGCTGAGCACGCAGAGCCACTGTCTCCGAAGCGTGAGCCACTGTCGCGAAGAGCCACTCCCACAAGCGAAGGCTCTGCTCAGATCTCTGCGACTGCATCACCACAGTCGTCAACTGCGCCTGCGCCAGCAGCGAGGCGCCGGTCCAAGCTCGCAGTGCCACGATCGTTGACACCGTCACTGCGTGTGACAGACCTCGGTGTGAATCCAGACGGCGCACCGCTGCGACTCGACGCACCGCGCGAGCTCCTCGGCGACTTTGTTGTGGAGCCAAACAGCGCCGCGCCGTACGAGTTTGAGAACGACTTTGTCAAAGGCAAGCTCCTGTTCCTCCTGAATCGCCAGGACACCGTCGCCATGCCAGCGGCGGTCGAGCAGCTCTTCCAGGGCAAGCGCCGGCTCTTCTGGGTCCAGATGCAGCTCCAGTTCAAGCGTGCGCCGACTGGGATCCTGTACATTGGCGGCGAAGTGCCGCGCGCGATGCACCTCGGGTTCTTCACTGGCGGCTTGACGAAGATCATCTTGAGCGTCCTCCAGTCGCTCGTGCGGGGCTTGCACTATGGCTTTGGTCGCTTGGTCGGTAGCACCAGCGCCGTTGCTACGCGCGACGACGAAGAGCTCCCGCACATTTGCTTCCCACTGTACACAGCAGTTGACCAGTTTGTCTGCACGCCGCGCGGGGCCGAGCCGCCAGTGCTCGGGAGCATGGACTTTGGCGAGTCCAAGGACGCTGCGCTCGCGCGGCGCAAGTCCGGCGAAGCGTTCTACGCGTACTCGACCAATGCGACGTACTCGTTCCACTTCCACTCGTACTTCATCGACTTCTCGCGCTGGAAGCTCCAGAACGTCCCCGGCATGCGCGACGTCGACTTGCGTGCGTTCTGGTCCGACATGCCGCTCCAGCTCGTGGCGTACAGTATCAAAGCGCCAGAGCTGCACGGCGCCGCTACCGCAGTGGTGGAGAGCGAGAGCGACGCGAAGAAAGCGATCCACTCCCGCAAAGCAAAGGAGTACACGTTCTGTTTTGAGCTGAGCCATCGCGTGCAGGAGCCACTCGTCGGCGACGATCGCTCTGGAAGCAACGAGAGCAGCGAGCTCGATTTGACTGATGCGCAGACGCAGCTCGACGACCTCGGTCGCGAGCTCGCTCAGTACGACTTTAGCGTCCCTGCCTGGTTCGAGTACTTTAGTTCGTCAGCGATGCACAGCAAGCGTCGCGTCGGGTACGCGTTGCGTGTGCGTGTGTTTGCTGATGGCGTCGACGACGCCTGCGCCAGCAGTGCCACGACGACGACACCGCAACGCCGCGCCAAGAGCGAGTACATTGTGCTCCACACGGCGCTCGTTGCGTATGCACCGCTGGCGTTCCTCGAGCACGAGCTCAGCGCCGCGCGCAAACGCAGTGCCTTCGCGCCCAAGACGCGCGAAGCGTCGATCTCGGTCCGCGCGCGCAGCAACAAGTACAGCAAAGTCGACGACGAGCGGCAGTTCCTCGAGTTTCACTTGCAGCAGCTCGCGCGCCGAGGCGTTGTGACGGCTGCGCAGCCAAGTCAGCTCTTTGCGGCACAGTCAGCGCTCCTCGACTTGCTTCAGCACAAGCGCGCGTCACTGCAAGGCGAGTGGTCGTTCCTCGCTCCGCCACTTGACGGCAGTCCGAGCACTGGGTCATCGCCGCTGCCGTCGTCGTCGTCGTCGAACCTCCTCTTGTCGCCATCGCCAGGCGGCAGTCCAACAACTGAGATCAAAGACGCGCCGCATGCGGCAGTGCAAGTCGTGCGGGTCGTGACAGCACATCGCTGGCGTCACGAGTGGGTAACGCTAGACCGATCCGCGCGCGTGCTCCGGTTCTTCCGCATGATGGCGTCGTCCCACAGCTTTGCGATCGCACTCGACGACGTCTTGACTGTCGACGTTGACGACGACAGTGAGAGCGAGGCACCGCCACGCACCGACAGCGACGCCGTGACGGCTGTCTATTGGCTTCATGTCGGCGTGCTGGACAAGTGCCACCACATTGCGTTTAGCTCGCGGCTCGAGCGCGAGCGCTGGCGGTCGTCGATCTGCGAGAGTGCGAATGGTCCGAGCGCTCGTGCGATGGCGACGCGTCTCGAGCAGTCGATCATTGAGAGCAGCGCGCGCTTGTCGCTCGAGACGTTTGCGAGCAATGGCGCATCCTCGTCCTCGTCCTCGTCAGCAGCGAAGACACGCGGTCGGTTTGTCCTCAACACGCGCTGCGACTTGGTCACGCACGCCACTGCACAGGCTGCAGCAGCAGTAGCGACGACAGCGCTCGACCCAAATGCACTCGTTGCTCAGTGTCTCAAGCAAGTGCTCGCGCTCCAGACGCGGCGCTTGCAGCGCGACTCAACGCGCGCGCTCCTCGCGTTCCTCGACCCAGTGAGTGCGCTCGAGTGGCTCGACTTGCAGGTGATTCGCACTGGCGACGACAGTACCAAGAAGGTCTTCTTCCTCAACCTCTTCCACCTCGTGCAAGTCCACGCGAGCGTCCTCGGGTTCCTCCCCAAGTCGAAGCTCCAGTGGAGCAAGTTCTTCAACGGCGTGAGCTACCGCATCGGTGGGCTCGTCGTGTCGCTCGCGGAGATCGAGCACTGCGTGCTCCGCGCACCAATGGCAGCGCTACGACTGCCAATTGCGTTCCTCGTGCTCCCGCGCTGGCACGAGCCAGACGAGCGCCTTGGGCTCGAGCTCCAGACGCCGGACTTTCGTCTCAACTTTGCACTCAACTACATGACCAAGTCGTGCTGGAGCGCGGTCGTGGTCTACGACACAGCGCACGTCGACGCCCAGCTCGACCACATTGTGCGCGAGACTGTTGACCTCTCGCTCACGTACGACCGCGAGAGCCGCGTTGTGTACTTGCCAAAAGCCTGCGACTGGTACCGCGGCGACTTTGTCGTGGCGAGCGAAGCACGGATCGCAGCAACATCGTCGAGCAGTAGCAGCAACAGTGCGAACTTGGCGATGCTTGAGCTCTTGGTCGCGTACCTCCGCGAGAGCAAGCGCGAGCTCCTCGAGTACGTCCTCGCGCACCACGACACGAGCGTGAGCAAGTACAAGTTCACCAAGTACGACTATCGCTTCCAAGAGGCGCTCAAAGAGTCGACGGCATGGTGACGCCATCCTTGGTGTAATTGCTAGATCGACACGCAGACAGACACAAAAAGAGCGTAGTAGTGCAGCGTTGCTGCCTATACTCGCCAGCCAGCTCTGTGCTTTGTCGCATCATAGACCAACTGCACCATCTGCGCGTCTAGTGGCGCGGCGGGAGTCCTCTCATGCTGATCAAGCGACGCCGCAAGGGATCCAGTGAAGCAAGCGCAGAAAAGATCGGCACCCCTTCACCATCAGTCGATCGAGTCGCCATTGAGCGCTCTCACACTCGCTCGCTTGCTCTACTGCTACTGCTGCGGTCACTCTCGCCTGCGCTACGATGCGACTCACGATCCAGCAATCGCGCGTCGTGCTCGGCGTGAGCAGCGACGCGACGCCAGACCAAGTGCGGCAAGCGTACCGGAAGCTCGCGCTGCAGTTCCACCCCGACAAGAACCCCGATCCGAGCGCAACGGAGAAGTTCCAGCAGCTCTCAGCAGCGTACAAGCGGCTGTGCGACCATGCGCAGCGCAGTCGCGGGAACCAGTCTGGAGCAGATGCTGCGAGCGAGAGCGACGATGTCGATGCGTTCGGCAGCGACTTGGATGACGGCGATGACCTCGACATCTCGTTCGAAGAGATGCTCATGATGTTTGAGATGATGTTTGGCAGTGCCACGCACGGAAGCAGCAGCAGCAGAGGCCGAAAGTCAACGCGAGGAGCGAAGCCCAAGACAAAGAAGACTGCGCCGCACGTTCGGCTTCCTCGTCGCGGTGGACGAGGAGGAGGAGGTGTTGGCGCCACGCGCAGTCGAGGAGGCATTGGACGGAGCGGTGCGTTCGGACTGGCGTCGCTCTTTGGAGGCGCTGACGAGATGCTGTTCCAGAGCTTCATGACCATGGACATGGCGCGCGAGATGTACGAACCGAGTGCTGCATGAGTGAGCGAGTGAGCGAATGAGTGTGAATCCAACGGATGTGGCGAGAGACTGACCTCGTGTCGTGCTATGCGATGCAGGAACGACCTCGAAGACGACTTTAGAGCGATGAGCAGCTTCTTTGGCGACTCGCTCGGTGACTCGGACTTCTCGTTTGGCAGCGACGACGACGAATGCATCGGCAGCGATGGCTTGTTCGCGAGCGACAAGTGGCCGAGCTTTCCGCGAGCGATGAAGGCAGGCGCTCGCACGAAAGCAACAACGGAGTCGAGCGGTAAGCAAAGCACACCGAGTCCAGATGCGAAGCAGCAGCCAAGCGACGGTACGACGAGCTCATGGGCGAGAGTGCTAGGACGAACACCACTTCTCACACGATGGCATGCTCCACATGCTCAACAGACGAGAGTGAGTCAAAGCCCGAGGCAGCAGAGCAGGACTCACCTCCGTCCAGTCCGATCGAGCTCGATGCACACGTTCGCGTGTTTGGCAAGCTCGCTGGGGTTCGTCGCGAGCGCGTTCATGATCTTGCACTCGCCGCTCGTGCAGATGCACTAACGCTCTGACTCTGTCGATCCTCTGACTGATGACTGGAGCAGGTCGTGAAGTTCAAAGGCAGTGTGCACTACGCCAAAGGCGACTTTGTCGGCGTGCAGCTGACCGAGCCGCTCGGCAAGAACGACGGCACGATCAAAGGCGTCGCGTACTTTGCGTGTCCGCCGCAGTTTGGACTGATGGTGCGACCCGAGGACGTCTCGCTCGTTGCGTGACGTTGACGTGCTCCGTGCGGCTTCATCGAGACGGAGGACCGTGCGCGGACGGGCGTGAGACGGGGTAAGCGCCACACAAGAGCGAGCGCCAAGCTAGGCGACAGCATGCAGACACCACGTCAGGCAAGCCAAGCTCCGCGTCTCAAGAGTCTTGAGAGGTCGACGACACCGAGTGTTGGATGATGATAGATGAGGCAACAGAGCTTTAATTCCCGCATGATCATATTCAAATGCAGTGAATGATGCGATTCTGCGAAGATTCGGTTGATGAAACACGTGTGGACCACGCGACGGTTTTCTGCGGCGGAGATCGCTTCGAGCCACGTGCAACTGGATCATCGCCTCGACGAGTGCAGCTCAGTCATTCGGAAACTCGCCGCCTCCCGCCAGCTCCAGACCACCTCCGCACCGCCACAGCTCTAGCAAGATGCTCGCTCGCACCGCCGTCGCTACGCTCAACCGCGCGTTCAGCACCGCCGCCGCGGGCAAGAAGGTGGCCGTGCTCGGCGCCGCCGGCGGCATTGGCCAGCCGCTCTCGCTCCTCCTCAAGGACAGCGACCACATCTCGCACCTGAGCCTCTTTGACGTTGTCAACACGCCGGGTGTCGCTGCGGACATTGGCCACATCAACACGCGCGCCAAGGTGACGGGCCACACGGGCATGGACAACGCCCACGAGGCGCTCAAGGGCTCGGACATCGTTGTGATCCCGGCTGGTGTCCCGCGCAAGCCAGGCATGACGCGCGACGACCTGTTCAACACGAACGCCGGCATTGTCCAGTCGCTCGCGACGGCCGCGGCGAAGGCGTGCCCAGAGGCGATGCTCCTGATCATTGCGAACCCAGTGAACTCGACGGTGCCGATCGTCGCCGAGACGTTCAAGAAGCACGGCGTGTACGACCCGAAGCGCCTCTTCGGCGTCACGACGCTCGACGTGGTGCGCGCAAACAACTTTGTCGCCGAGACGCAGGGCTGGAACCCGCGCACGACGAACGTGAAGGTCATCGGTGGCCACGCCGGCACGACGATCCTCCCGCTCCTCTCGCAGCTCAAGGACGCCAAGTTCACGGACGAGCAGATCGCGCAGCTCACGCACCGCATCCAGTTCGGTGGTGACGAAGTCGTGAAGGCGAAGGACGGCGCCGGCTCGGCGACGCTCTCGATGGCGTACGCCGGTGCGCGCTTCACGCTCCGTCTCCTCGACGCGATCAACGGCGCGAAGGACGTGGTCGAGTGCTCGTACGTCCAGAACGACGTGACGAAGGTCCCGTTCTTCTCGACGCCAGTCACGCTCGGCCCGAACGGTGTCGAGAAGGTGCACCACTTTGGCGACCTCTCGGCCGTGGAGCAGAAGAACTTTGACGAGATGATCGTGGACCTCGAGAAGCAGATCAACAAGGGCATTGCGTTCGCGAACAAGTAGGCACCACGCCTTGCCTTGCGCCAGAGAGACTCACACACCGGAGCGAGCGAGAGAGCGAACAGCGAATGTGCGGCGAGAGACGTGCGTGCTCGCTCGCGTTGTAGCAGATAGTCGGTGTCGGTTGAGACGCCCGCTGCGTCGATCAATGCACACAGACACTTGTCATAGCAATTGTGTCCAACTGCGTAGTGATCGTGTCGACAGAGCTCATCGCTAGCTCTCGCAGTCTCCAGTGAGGTCTCGTGTTTGATGTGACCGATAGTGAGAGCGAGCTCATTTGCGCAAAGCAGCACGAGCGACACCACTGATGACAACATCTGCGAAAGCGGCCAGTGACAGCGAGGCGACGATCGAGCTCTGGTGCGCGATTGTTAGCTCTGGCAGCGTGCTGTCTGCAAGGTGCGAATCGGTGCACGCGCGTACGCCCTTCAGGAAACGATCTGCACCGAGCACTCGTTAATTGTGACGTGCGGCTCGGCACGCTGGAAGCTGTTCTTGGCCAACGACGGCATCGCGTGGCTGCCATCGACCCATCCAGCCGTGAGAGCAATGCGCACTGGCGCATTTGACAACGACATGCGCCGTGCTCGACTGAGCGACGCCAATCTCATGGACCCGACAGCGACGGCAGTCACGGAGCTGATTGACGAAGCGGAGTTGCCAACACCTGGGGCAACGCGGCAGATCCACACGCTAGTGCAGCTGCCGGAGCCACAGACACCGCGCGACGAACCGAGTGCAACGTGTATGTATCAGGACTGCGATGGCAAACACGAGTTGCAGCATCACAGGTGGAGTCGCTAGCGCAGACGCAGTCGCGACAGCACCAGTATGGTAGTGGAAGGACACGATGGAGTCGTCGCAAGACTCGAACTTGGACTTTGCGAGCTGCAAGACTCCAATGCAGCAGCTCCAGAGGGTGATCCACAGACCGAAGTTCTCGAACGCCTCAAACTACAGCATTGGGAGCGTCTGGATCGCTCCGATCGCGCTCGGTCACAGTGACACACGCAAGTCGATGTTTGCGCGCCACTACATTCACATGTGCTGCGAGACATGGCCAGTCGAGAGCACGCGAGACTCCTAGCTGAAAGCTCTATGTGATTGCCGCACAATGCACCTCTCGTTCGCAGTCGTCGAAGTATACAGCAAGGAAGCGCATGCGGCAACCATGCTGCGCTGTCTCGTCAGTGCGCTGCGTGAGATGTTTGAGCAGCCGCCGCGCGTCTTGAGCAAGCAAGCCACCGATGTGCACCGGGACATTTCTGGAGGATCTGACGAACAAAGTCGGCCCGCTCTTCATCGTGCTCGGCAACGTCGACAATGCGGTGGACGACGCGTCGCTGAACAGCCACGACAAATGGAAGACACTGACACACTTGTGGAGTGTGCGAACGTCTTCTCCCTGCTTTTGCTCCAGTCGAAGCGATGTCGCGTGGCACAGTTCCATCAACCAGACTGTCGTGCAGGTCTTGCGAATCGAGGAGTAGCCCCTGTCGTC
>JAASFT010000609.1:0-15856 GCA_023333885.1 Globisporangium parvum
CAAGCACCAGAACGAACCGCCGCCAGACCCGCTTAGCCAGTGGATGCTCATCGACTACCGCCGCCGCCTCCACATCCGACACGCGCTCCGCACCGCCATCGCCGACGACGACACAGCGCTCCGCGACGACCTGCTTCGAGTTGCCTCGATCTTCGCCACCTCTCCCCTCCCCGCATTAAGACCCACTTAACCAGTGGACGCCCAACGACTACCGCCGCCGCCTCCACATCCGACACAGCGCTCCGCGACGACCTACTCCGAGTCGCCTCGATCTTCGCCCCCTCTCCCCTCCCCGCATCAAGGCAAGACACCTAACTAGAATTGTAGCATAGAAGTTCGACTGCCAGTCCTCTGGCCGAAGAAGGAGTCCAGCCTAACAAATTAGGTTATTTGCCCCCCCCAGAGCGAGCTTTGCAATAGCGACTTGGAGCGAGATCAAGTCTAGCGAGCGCTTGAGTTCGTAGTGGATCGATCGCATGCTCTCGAAGGCTCACTATGCGGATCGTGTCGCCGAGTTCGTGTCGCTGGAACCGGCGGCACGTACTGGCGTCAATGCAAGCGTACGCGCCAGTGCGTTGTCGAGGATCTTCGACCAGGTACGAGGGAACCAGTGTCGCAGGAGTGGAGTCGACTCTATACCTCGGCACCTCGGGTAGCTTTGACAGTGTCGAGGCATACTAGAGGAGAACCGAGTTCGAGAGAACGCAAGCAGTGACGCGGTGAGAGTTGACGATCAAAGAGACTTGCTTGGGTCGTGCTTCCGTCTCGTATCGAGCTCAGGAGATCCTAGTGAGCTAGCTTCATCGGTGGGCGTCGCCCTCTGGAGTATGATTTCCAAGCTCAGCGCACCACGCACGTGATCTTCGTCCGCCGTTCGTACTCATGTAGTTGCTTGGAGCCACTTGAAGCGGAACGTCGAGTCGGCGCCTGTGCAGTCAGTGTACGACGTTTGCTGTGCGTGAGCGATCGCTTTCGTTGTCGGCAGCAACGTCACTCGACAGGAGCAGCAGCAGCGCGGGCATTCCCTGCTATGAACGCACCGAAGTGGTAGAGCGGCAGCTGCACAGTGAAGAGCACCCAGACAATGATCTTTGTCTGCACGAGCGGCCACTGCGTCTCGAGCACGAACGCGATCTGGTGAAGTGTCGAGTACCGAATGCGGCGCCACACGACGAAGTTGATGACGACGAACGAGAGGAACTCGAGCGCCGCGTAGAGCATCACGTTCGCGATGCTCGCTTCGATCTGGTCGACAGCAGTCGTCGTTGCGAACTGCGCGTAGAACCGGCGGTTTGGTAGGTTGTACGACGCGACAATGTACACCGCTGGACGCCAGTTCAAGAGAGAGAGAGAACGCGCTGCGTCTTAGTGGGAGGACTAGCAGCGTGGTGGGTTGATACAGACACCCCTTCCGTCGTCTCACAAACATACACACACACTTGCACTCGTACGTACAGTAGATGATCGGGATCACGACTTCAGTGAACTCGATCAGCAGCACGAACTCGGTGAGGTGTAGCAGCTGCAGCACTTGCTGCACGTACTTGGGTTTGTCGAGCACTGCAGTCGCTCTCGCGGCTGTTGGAGCAGTACTGGCGATGGCAGCCACTTTGGCGTGGACACTCGCGCTTGTGTTGCCACCTTGCAAGTCGTCCACGCGAGTACCAGTGCCAACTTCTCTCGCTGGTGCGTTTGCACGACTCGGGGGCTGTACACTTACTTTTGCAGAGGCTTTGCACTTTGCTTGAGCGAGACGGTCGAGCCGTGCACATGGCACTGTGTCGTGCTGGAGCAAGTGCAGCGCAGACTGGACAGACACTACATTGGCCGGTGCGTTTGCGAGCATAGTTGGGAGCTCCGGCCGTACGCTTGCGTGTAGCGCTTGGATGCGTCTCAGCGCGCTGTTGATGTCCTGCAACGACAGACCAGTCTGCGCGTAGTCGATGGCGACAAGGAACAGGAGCGTGTAGCCAGATGTCGAGCTCTGCATGCAGCACGCAAGATAGAGCGCGTGGAAGAGTTCGACGTTGAGGACCACCATCTCGGGCTTCAAGTCCTCGAGGTGTGCGAACGCGCGGCTGATCCAGTTCTTCGCGCAGAGCTTGATCAGAGGCAGGAGGAGCGCGAACGCAGGCTGTCTCGTTGAGTCGAGGTTGGTAAAGACAAACGCAAAGAGCGGGTAGATCACAGTGAGCGACGTCTGCGCCGTGAGTCCCCAGAGGTATGTCAGGAGCTCGCGCACGATCGACGGGTCCGCTCGAAACGCTGTGCCCCACTTGAGGTAGAACCACACACCTAGCACTGCGAGGCGCGCAGGCACGCTTGCGACGATCGTGAATGGCACAGGGTACCCGATGGCGTACGCCATGCCAATCTCTGTGAACGTCGTCGCTGCAGTCGCACCGAGCGTCATGCTGAGAACAAGTGTGAACGTCATGCGCAGCTTCGGGGCAAAGTGGCGGCACTGCTCGAGCACTGTGAACGAGACGAAGAACGAGACGACAGCCGAGCGGAGCCAGAACAGCGCGCTGTAGTCGAGCCCCAGCGCCGGGTCTTCCAGCGGAATCGAGTCGACAAAGACGATCAGCACGAGACATGGCATCGGTGCGAGCAGCAACACGAGTGCGACTCGAGCGTAGCTCGCGCTGTCGCAATACGCGCCAAACGCCTTCATGCGCTCGACCGAGTACTGTCCATGAAGCTCCACTTGCGTGCGCTCGAGTGCACGGACGCATTTGCGCACGAACCGTCGACAGACCATCGCGCCTCGTGCGCTGTGGCGGCGAGGTGCTGAGTGCGAGTTGGCTAGTTTAGCAAGAATAGCCTGTGCGCTTCTGCTCATGCGCGAAGACCAAGGACCCGGACGTGTGCTCATTCATGCACGGAGCGCGACGCATACGTCGGTCGTTGTCGCGCGCTTCACATAGCGAGTCATCGCTGTGTGGTACGAGCACCAGGTCGAGCTCCATGAACAGTACTCTGCTGCGCGCCTCCATATTCTCGTCCAAGCAGATCGCAGCCATTGCAAGCGCCACAGACGTCGGGCTCCAGTTCCTGCCCTTGCTCGCAGTCGGCTTCCTGCTGCCGTTCTCGCTCGCATGCGGTCTGTCGATCTGGATGCTCGTGCTCTTCGTCTCGTTTGCTGTTGTGCACTTTGACAGCACGACCATCGTGCCTCCGAGCAGCAGTATCAATCGTGTTCGTCCGACTCCTGGGCTATCGCGTCGGGACACGATACTCGTCGCCCGCCACAGAGAGCTCATCGGTGACCGCGTCGGCGCGATCCTCAAGTACGCTCAAGTGTTTGTGTGTCAGGCGTCGCTCGTGGTCGTGTACCCGGCGTGCATCTACGTGTTCCAGACACTCAATCCAGTTGCACAGACGTTCTTGTGCTCGCGCTCCCGCTCATCAAGCTCGTGATCAAGAACTGCTTGTGCTCCCTCCTCGGAGCTCTTGACGACATCAAGCCCGAGTTCGTGATCGTCAACACCAAAGCCTTCCTCTCGTTGTACGCCTCGTGCTGCATGCAGAGCTCGCTCTCGCTCGCGACGACGCTCTGCAGGTATCTACATCGTCGTACATTTCCAAGACCCCGAGAGTGCGTTGCATGACAGAGCTGCATCGAGATCGCGCAGCTCATCATGGGTGAAGATCCAGCCATGCGACGCCCTCCGAACTCTGCGAAAGCCGCTTGCAAAGGACTTCGCTGGTCCGCACAAGTGCACGGCGCCGCACTGCGATCGTGTCGGTCACTGTCGACGTTCGTCCAGCGACCGTACTGCCGTGCGGACTGCCACGGTCACGTGCCTCTGCTTCACTTGCAACAGTTTGAACGGCGTCTTTTGCGACACAAAGCGCCTCGTGGTTGCCGAGAAGAAAGCACAGCTGCTGTTCACGACCGAGTTCTTGGTCATGATCGAGTTCACAGAAGTGATCGTGCCGGTGATGCATGGTGCGGCTTGCAGCACAGTAGTGCTCATGTGACTCGGCGACGGAGGTCCACAGCATCGCTTTCACTGACACAAACGTCTCGGTTCTGTATCTGCAGGCATCTACATCGTCGCAGTCTTCCATCTCGCCGATCGCGCGTGTTATCCGCAGCTCGCAAGCGTGGACGTGCACAAGCTCGAGTTCCTCTCGCTCGTCGATCTGTGCCGCGTCTTGCGCCGCAAGCTTGGGATCTCCTCGCTCACGCAGCTTGCGCTCGCGCTCGACACACAGTGGTCTGTCGTCCAAGCAAGCTCCTGCTCTGGATCTTCTACGCTGCGCAGAACTCGCTCGTGCACTTTGGCGCGTTTGTGCAATGGATGGAGAGAGTGGCGTGCGCAGTCACGTTGGCAACGAGACGCACTCTTGACACTCGTGCCATCGCTTGCCGATGTGCTCGTGCTGATCCAGGCGCAGACTTTAGCTTTCGCTTTGCGTGGCTCCAAGCGCAATGACTGCATCGTCAGCGATGGCCCGCGACTGCAGTCGCGCTAGTTGCGTGCATGGTGATGATGATGCGAAGGACTCGTCGCCTGTGGTGGCCGCAGTATCGCGTCCTTTGGATCGCCGCTACTGCGGTCACCGTAGCTCTCGTCGTCGTTTGGCTGAAGCGTCGGGGCGAGTGCTCGCGAACTAGCGACCTCGCGTGTGCGTGATGCGAACGAGCGTGGCGTGAGTCCTGCTGGCGACGACTGCGGACGAACAGGAACCGCATAGGCTCGTGGCGACGATCGCTCTATCGCAACCACTGCGTCTGCACACTGCGGGAGACTTGTCTGTGGCTGCAAGGCAGAGAACGAGACAGCAAGCGAATGTGTGAGCGAGTGTGCGTCAGCGACAGCTCTGGCTAGCGCTGCAGTCCAAGCGTTCGCACCTCCAGCGCTTGCTCCATGTCTCGCTTCCGTGGCGACGCACTGCGACTTCCAGCACCTACCGCACAGAGCAAGAGTGTTCGTTGAGCATCCATCGCAGCATCAGACAGGATGATGTCAAGACCGAGTGCTCCAACAGTCAGTGGTGCAGCGGTAGCGTACGGAACGTCGGCGACTTGCTCGGGTCTTTGACTGGCGACGCTCGTGGCGAGCGAGCTGTGCGTGTGATGCCCGAGAGCGAGTGCGCGAGCGAGAACTCGTAGCCGTCTGTCGGACCGACAAAACGCACAGCCCGTTGCTGACAGCCACAGACACACACACAGAGATAGCAGCTGCGGTCAGGACAGTTCGACGCCAGCAGTGCTTCATACAACAGTCGCGTGCCGACGTACTGGGAAGCGGTTGTCGTCTTCAAAGACCGATGGCTCGTGAGGCGCGAGCCCAAAGCGCTCGGCACTGTCCACTTCGCTGCGGTGTCTCGGAGCGTCTGTCGCAGAGAACGGTCGACTGCGCACGGGGTACGAGCGTCGAGGCGACTGCTGCGATGGGATCGTCCCGATCGAGTCAGTCGCTGCAGCAGCAGCAGTCGTTGGGAGCGGGAAGTGCGGCGTTGGGATCTGCTGCGTCGATGGGATGTGGCTCAAGTCGACGTGCGGCGTGGGGTACACCGGTCGGTTCGAGTACGCGACGTAGCGCCGAGGACTCGTGCGCTCCGGGTCCAGGACCACAAGCGGCGGGTACTCACTGCTCGTAGCGCGCGGCTTGCTCTTGCGACTGAGGTTCGTCAAGATCGTCGAGACGCTGTGGATGAGCTGTTGGCGACAAGACACGCATCGC
Source organism: Globisporangium parvum (assembly GCA_023333885.1). Lineage (NCBI taxonomy): Eukaryota > Oomycota > Peronosporomycetes > Pythiales > Pythiaceae > Globisporangium > Globisporangium parvum. The sequence continues at coordinate 5,697 of JAASFT010000609.1, forward strand.
ACACACGCCACCATCGCCGGCCCTGTCAGTCAAGCAGCGACCGCGAGGAGCAGGACATGATGCTCACGTACATGCGCTTGCGCGCGCCGCGAGTCGTTTCGGATCTCGTCGCGCGCGCGGATCTCAGCATCGAGGACGCTCTCGCGAAACCCGACGAGCTGCTGCATCGTGCTGCGCACAGCAGCGTGCCGCAGCGGCGATGCGCTGCTCATGCGGTTGCTACTGCTACTAGACAAGTGCTGGTGCATGCGCTTGCTCTCCAGCGTCATCTGTTGCGGTACACGAACAAGTGAGTGTGTATCCGCGTGAGCGTACACCTCAGAGCCTGAGCAGCTGCAGGAGTCGCTCGACGCGAACAGAGTCGTCCTCTCTCTCTCTTTCTCTTTCTCAACACATCAACGCACCCAGTCGAGCCGGTTCTGGCTCCGCAGTGCACGCATGTGGAAGATGAGGATTCGCCAGTTCGTGAGTGCGAGCGACGCTTTCACAGTCGCATGTTGCTTCACCAAGTCTCGCAGCTGCGTGATCACTTCTGGGTCGCTTGCAATGTCCGTTCGGTCGTCCAGCAGCGCGATCGTCTGCACTGGCACATTGTCAGGTCGCCAAGGCGTCGCATGTGCGACGGCTCCATCCACGGAGTGTTGCCCGCCATCTTGTGTGCGACCACGTGCCATGTCGTCGTCACGACGGTCCTCAATCTGGTTCCCACTGGCGTCGCTGCTGTCGCTCGCGTCGTCTTCGACTTCGACGTCTTCGTAGAATACTTTGAGACCGTTCGCATCGACGAACGACGAGACGCAGTCGGCTGCGCTGAGCGCCTCTGGCGAGTCCTCAGCGCTAGCTGCGACGACACTGTCGACTGCTGTCGCTTCAGTGATACTAGGCGAGTGTGGTGCCGCGCCATTCACGCCATGAGTGTCCAGTGGCGATACTGTGCTGCTGCTCACAGGACGCAGACGCGCTTGCGCATATCGGCGCCGCAAGACTTCGTCTTCGGATAAGATCTTGCGCACGATCTTCTTCTTGCGATGGTCCGGAGCGTAGATGTCGCTATGTTGACTGCCGCTCGCGAGCGCAGTGCCGCTGACGAGTAGTGGGCCGCGAAGTAGACCTCGTTGCGCGATCATCTCGCTGTCAGGATCTCCTGCCGAACGAAGAGCGACGCTGCTGCTGCTGCTGCGATACGAAGGACCTTCGGTGAGACCAAGACGCTGTTCAGGAGCGCTGCCGAGACCCTGAGACTCGTCGCTCGTGTCGTCGCGTTCGTTCGGTGGCTGTGCGTCGTCAGGCGTACGAGCACTCGTGCTTGCTCTTGATCGTCTCCGCGCAGCGGCGTCTGCACTGTTTTGCTGTCGAGCCAACGTACGTGGCGAAGTCGCCGACCCAGTGCCGTCCGTGCGTGTCGATCGCCGTGAAAACGCCGAGCCTGTGACTTGCAAGCCTCCACTACCGACAACAGCATCTTCGCCAAGCAGTGCACACACAAGGAGCTGGCGCGCATTCGCTTGCTTTGCAGCGGTCATCGTCGCGTACAGCGTCTCGATCTCGAGCACCATCGCGCTCACGCACTGGCGCTCGTGCGGCGTGAGCTGCGCCGCGTCTGCGCTGGGCACTGCTCCAGACAGCGCCGTTCCATTGTCGTCCGTCGAGGATGCGAATGGCACGGCCCCAGCAGCGCTCGGCTCGCTCGCAAGACTCTGCTGCGTGTCGTGGAGCAAGAGCTCACTCGAGATCTCCATCAAGCGCGCGTGGTGCTTGGCGCAGAGCGTACAGCTGCTGCTGTCGCTGCTGCCACTGATGCTCATCGTGCGCTGTGCCATGGCAGCTTGGAGCTCGAGCCGCGTCTTCTCGAGGTCGGACGCAACAGCGCTGCTTGCGTTCTGCGTCTTCTCGCACTCGAGCTTCCAGAACGCGATCTCGGCGCGTGTGCGCTTGCGGACCATGCAGAGCTCCTCCGAGAGGTGGCCAAGGTGTGTCGTGAGCGTGAGGAGTCGGTCAGTCTGGAGCGTCGATGCGCGCTGCGACGTGCGTCGGAGACTCAAGAGCTCGCGCTGCGCCGTTGCAAGCGCTTGGAACAAGTCGCGCGGGTGTGACGCGAGACTCACGACAATGTTCCCGAGCGCGATGCTGTTCGTGCGCTTGCGCGTCTCGTCCGCATGGCCAACTGCGGCCTCGGACTGCGCGAGCAAGCTCTTCTGGCTCTCGTACTCGCGCTGCACGCGCACGATCGCTTGCGAGTACCGCCGCGCAACGACCTCCGACCGCTTCACTTCATCCAAAGCGTCGAGGTCGCCGTCCGCGAGCGCATCGAGCTCGCTGTCGTCCTCCACGTCGCCGTTGTCGTCGTCATCGTCGTCATCACCGTCGTCGGTCCCAGGGATCGATGCGAGCGACCGCGCAGTGGACGCTCCAGTCCCGTACTTTTGCAGCAAGAGCGTCACGGCTGCTTGCTTCTCGTCGATCGCAGTGTTCTGCCGCTGCAGCGTGCGCGTGAGTGCAGTCTTGAGCGTCGAGACTTCCTGCACGTGCGCGTCGTACGTGGTCTGCGCAGTGCGCTGGGCCGCTCGCAGACGCTCATGGGCGTCGTGGTGCGCAGCGCGGAGGTCGCGGAGCGCGCCGTCTTTCTCATCGAGCGAGCTCTTGAGCTCGACGATTAAGTGCTCGTACTGCGCCTGGCGATGGCTCGAACCGCGCTTCGTCTTCGTACTCACGAAGCTGCTCGCGCCGTCGCCTGGTCCGTCTGCGAGACCCGCAGACGCGCGCATGATCGCGTCGAGGTCAATGACGTCGTTCGCGTCATCCTCGTCGTCCAAGTCGGCTTGGACACTGCGTGCGACACTGAGGCGCTGCGCCGACTCGATCTGCTCGAGCTTGCGCTGCGCAACAACAGCGTCTGCGACAGTGCGTGCGAGCTCGCGCTCCAGGTGCACGGATCGCTCGCTCGCTGCTTCAAGCGACGCGCGGAGCTCTAAGACCTGCGCGAGCGTCTTGCGCAAGTACGAGTCCGAGCCGCTCGTCGCGGTCTCAGCGTCGCTGCTGCTCGGGTCCAAGAAGCCTGCGCCATTGCACGCGCGGCACTGGATGAGCCGCACTGGGTCACTCGACGACCGGCGATGGCCAACCAGCCGGCGCGAGACCGCGTCTGTGTCGGCTGGTGTTGCCGCAGCAGCAGCTTCTGGGTCACCAGCACTGTCGTACGACGACTGCAGGCGGAGGTCGCCAGTCGGATCGAGCGCATCGAGCTGCGCGAGGAGCGCTTCGAAGCCTCGCGACACGCGCGGCTTGCGCTCGCGCGCACTCGTTGCGACGGCGTCCCAGATGAGGTCGTTGTTCAGCACTTCGAGCACAGCGGCGCCAACGTCGCTCCACGTGCACTTGCTCCGGTACACGGCGTCGAGTACGCGCTGGCGCTCGGCTAAGCCACCGCGCGCATGCGTGAACCAGCCGTCGACGTCACTCGCGCGCAGCGCTTCGTTCTCGCGCTTGAGCTGCAGCACTTGCTCCTGGAGCTGCTGGCACTCGAGTCTGCACAGCAACACAGACAGAGGCGCTGTGCGCGTCAGCCCTATCGCCCCATGACACTACGAACGCCCTCGCGCCACTACGAGCGCCAACGCACACAGCTTCGCGTGCACGCTCTTCCCACTTCTCCCACTCGCGCCGGGCGTTACTGCTCATAGCGCCACTAGACCCAGGCTTGCTGCTCGCCGACAGTGGTGTCGCTAGCGCCCCAGTCGCCCTAGCGCCAGTGGCGCGGAACGCCGCGGCCTGGTCTTTCGTCATCGACATTGTCGCGAGCGCGTCGTCGAGGACTTTGAGCGTCTTGGGGTCGTTCTTTTGCTTGTTCACGAGCTCGCGCAGCATCAGGAGCTGCTTGTAGAAGTCTTTGCGCAGCGCGTTCGTCTCGGCGACGCGCCGGTCGAGCTTCGACTGCCAGTGCGCATGGGCCTGCTCCTGCACGCGCGTGTCGGTCTGCGCGCGGTGCTGCTGCTGCGCAGCAAGTTCGGTCGCAAAGCACTCGTGGAGGACGTTAACGAGCGCGCTCTCGCGCGCTTGGATCGCCGGTGCGAGCTCGTTCGCAAAGAACGCTTCGAGGTCGGAGTCGATCGTGGCGACGTTGCTACTACTACTACTGCTGCTGCTGCTGTGGGTAGCATGCGCAGCGGACGCCACCGCTAGCTTTTCGCGCCATGCACCGCTTGTTGTGAGCGCGTGGAGCCGCTCGAGCGCAGTACCGAGCGCAGTGTGCTGCGTGCGTTCGCTCATGAGCTGCGGCTTTTGCGTCTGAAACTTGGCGAGCACGCGAGCATCAAACGTCGCAAGTGTCGTTGACGCAGTCATAGCAGCAGGAGTGAGAGTGCTACTAGTGCTTTTGCTACTATTGCTGCTGCTTCGCCGACGAGTTTGTGTCTCCATGGCGTCGAGAGCGCTGCTGCGCACGCTTCATGCGCTCGCTCGCAGCACCGAGCAAGTCGGCGTCATCGAGGACTGCTGCTGTCGTTGTCGTCGTTTTCAGCATGAGGCGTATAATAGTGCGAAAAGCAAGGACCCGACAGCAGTTCCTTGCTTTTCGCACTATCGATCGTTTCGTTTACTCAGTCAGCATTGTTTTAGACTAGCGTCAAGAAGGTTTGAGTGGCACAAATGTCGGAAACGTTTCAGGCCAGCGATGCCTGATCGTTTTCGACGCGTCTCTGTTTGCGCATTGAGCGTGTGTCATGTGTGTCGTGTCGTGTCTTTGAGACAACGCATCAACATCACCGATCCAACCGACCAACTAGCAGCGTTTTAGTGCTTAGTGCTTCGCCGCTTAGTGCTTCGCGCCTAGTGCTGCTCGAGTGGCGGTTGAGGTGGGGTTGAGCTGTCCAGGAAGCCATCAACGCTCGCGCTCAACGTCGGATTCATTTTCGACCCTTGGGTGGCACAATCGTGTCGTTCTCCCGCACAGGAGTTGTCGAAAACCATGCGACCGATGTGTGTGTGTGTGTCCAAGATTCCTTCCCCATCTGGTTGTCGACACGAAATCCTGGAACAAAAGCTCACGGTTGAACCTCAACCTTGCGTACTGTACGATCGAAGTCGAAGTCGAGTGAGGTCGAGAGCTCTTTGCTGCAAATGAATCGAATCGCGAGCTCAGCGCAGCTTGACAACAACAAGAGAGCAAGCGCGAGTGCTCCTGGCGTTCAAGTCGCTTTGACGCGTGCACTCGCGCTGTTGTTGTTCGCACAGCAGGCGACTCGTGTGTGTGAGTGTCGGTGGTTGTAGCAACTCGCAGCATGAGTGAGAGAGCGAGAGAACGAGAGAGAGTGCACCTGCACGTATCAAGCTCTTGCTCGCACGCGACATCAGCACCAGCACTCGTAGTGCTGCTCGTTGGCTCGATACGCAAACGAGCGAGCAAGCGAACAACGAGAGACTGGAACGCGCCGTCGCTCAGTCGCTGGCTGGCTCGCTCACTGAAGCCACGCGTTCATGCGTTCATGTGTTTGTGTGTGGTGTGTGGGCAGCGAGTCGAGCAAGTCCAGCGCGGCACGACATCGACACGTACAGTTGCGAGCGCGCGTGGCAGCCTGCCAGCCAGTCGCTCGTCGATCTGTCGGTCTGTCGAGCAAGTGAACGCTGGTGTGCGTGTGTTGTCACGTGTGTGTACATCCACTGGCTTGTTGTTGCTGCTGCTGCTGCTGGAGGCTGCTCGCGAGTCCACGAAGTCCACGAAAGCGAGCGACCAAAAGCAAGATCGAGATCGAGATCGAGATCGAGGTGCGAAGTACAGAGGCGTGGGAGATGATAGATGGGTGCGGAAGCGTTGGACAGGCTCGCGCGCGTCCTCTTCAATGTGCACGCGTCACTCTCGCGTGGAGGTGTCGCCGTCGTCGCTGTCTGCTGTCTCTCGCTCGCTCGCTCTCTAAACTCTCGACTCTTGACGCTCTCGATCTCGTTTTTGCTCCCGCAAGTGCCTCAACGCACTCGATGGCGGCGAAGGCAGACGAAGGACAGCGAACACGTAGGACGCGGCAATCGGCAATCGATCAGCCGATCAGTTGCTAGACAAGCCTCTGCTGCGAGCCAGCCAGCCAGACCAATGGATCCACACAGCAAGAGAACGAGAGTGAACAACGAGAACAAGTGCAGGGTCGGGTGCAAGTGGTGCAAAGAGCAAGTGGTGTGTTGTGGTAGCTTACAAGGACAAGGTACTACACTGCAATAATGATAGTGATGGTCTTGTGTCTGCGCGCGCGGCTGGGAGGCGCGGCAGCGGATAAATAGGAGACGCCGGCGTCCCAGGCGCGGCGCTGAAGAGCTAGCACGCTCGCTCGCGACTGCGCCCGTGTGTGTGTGTGCGCGCATGTGTGTGTGGATGGGTATGGGTGGACGCCGACCGACCGATCGACGGACCGACGGGCTACTCAGGAAGAGGCTCTAGCTCCCGAGCGCCGCTCACAGCTCCATGTCAAAGATGTCGTCGTCATCGCTGCTGCTGACGCTGCTCAGCGACGACACGCTGCTGCGCGGCTGCGGAGATGACGAGCGAGACCGCACGCCGTACTGCTGCTGCTGCGAGTGCGAGCGGCTGTGGCTCTGGCGCGCGTGCTGCGAGCGAAAGTACGCGAGGTTCTGGTAGAGCGCCGGGTCGTCCTCGTCGACGTCGTCGGCACTGCTGCAGACTGGACTGGAGCTGCTTGTGCTGTAAAAGCCAAAGGCGCTCTGGCGCGGCGCCGACTCCTCGAACTCGTTCTCAAAGTACGCGGGCGAGGCGCGACCGCGGCGGTGGTGGCGGCGGCTGGTCTGCGGGATCATCATCGGCGCCGTGCGCGCGAACGGCGGAGCCATCTTGCTGCTGCTGTGGTGCTTTGAGTGGGCAGTGCGGAACGCAAAGTGATGCTGCTCGGCGTCGTCGCGGTCCGAGTCGCTGTCCGAGTCCGTGTCGGCGTAGGACGATGCGTTGCTCGCCGGCGCTGGCTGCTGCGCGCGCAAGGTGTTCAGCCAGTACGAAAATTCGTGCTGCTGCTGTTGGTGTTGCATGGCTGCTTGTGACACAGGCGCTTGCTTGCTGTGATAGTGGCTGCTGGAGACCGACGGCCTGCTGTTGTGGTGGTGGTTGGTTGACCCTGTGACTGGACAAGTGGCTCCTTGCTGCCTCGAATGTGCGAGAGTCGAGAGCGCAAGTGCGTATGTGTGTGCGAATGTGTGGCGCGGCGTGTGCGCGTCGCAGTGCAAGTCGGAGAGTGCGAGCCACAGAGCAACGGAGCTGGCAGCACTCGCCGACGACGAGCAGCAGCAGCGCTCGTCTTGCTGCTTGTTTTTGTATTTGCGCTAGCCCTTGCCCTCGCTCGTCCCAACGCTGCCGACGGACGAGAGCGCGCGACTGGCTCGTCTGCGCGCAGATACAACCGCGCAAACAACAGGCAGCGGAGCAACAGAAGATTCTCGTTGCGGCGAGCGGTTATTCGATTCTCGTGGCGGCCGAGCGCACGCTTTTTCAGCCAATGCGCGCGGCGCAAATGGCGCAGTCAGTCGGCTTGCGCTCGGAGCTCAGCCACGTTGTCGTCGCCGCACAGTCGGACCGCGCAGCTCGACTCGCTCATACACTCTACAGCATCGCGAGTCGAAGCCGTGGGCAGCTAAGTGGCCATTGCACTGCGAGGTCGCAAGGACCATTGCACGAGTGCCAGGTCAAGTCAGGACAGGTTGCTCGTGCTGCTCTTGCGCTCTTGTCTCGCTCATACACACACACATGCTCACATGCGCGCGCGTATCTATCCCAACGCGCTTTGCATGGACGTGGCTTTCGAAGCGCAGGATCACCACGACGTCCTCTATGACAGATCCATGATTGAACCACTGGTGGCCGTGCTGGCACAGGTGGATTGGGCCGGCAGCAGCGCGCTCTCCGCACGTCCTGCCGCTCTCCGGCGCGTGGTCACGAGTCCTGCGCGCACGAGCGCATGCCGCGGCACACAAGCAGGAGCTGGCCGCGCTGTCACCTGCCCGAACACAGAATCTTTTCTTGGGCGGAGCACACAATGCGCGCGCGCGTGTGCACAGGCTGCCAATCGATTGGCTAGAGACATGCTATCGTGTCCTGCCTCGCATGCCGCCACGCCGCCGTCGCCGTCTGAACTGCGCTGGCGCTAGCCAACCAAAGCAAACCAAAGCAACCGCCAGCGACAGCAATGTCATGCCAGTGACACCAACGACATGAGCGAGAGGTAAACACGCCGCCGAGTCGCACGCGAGCCAACACTCTCGAGCTTGCTTGCGCTCGCTCATCCATGCGCTTTGTCGGACAAACAAACAAACAAACCCGGCAAGCATGCGGACTCGACCACAAAGACACCGCCGCGACGCTCAGGTGCCTTGCGGTCGTCGTTGGTTGCCGCCGCCGCCGTCGCCGTCGCCGCACTGGCGCTAGCACTCAGATGATGCAGATGGCTGGCTCCCGTCGGAGCTGCTGTTGTTGTGTTGCCCACCACGCCCACCACGCCCATTGCGCCCACTGCGCTCACTTCCAGTTGACTGCGAGTTTCGCTGCTGCGCCTGCTGCTTGACGCGCGCGCGCGCTCTCTTGCTTTGCGGCGGCACGCAGATTCAAAGACACGCACACAAAAAGGCAGCAGCTGGTCGTCGCTCTCATCGCGCGGCGGCGCTGGGTGGAGCAGCAGTAGCTCCGCGCAAAGCGCTGGCAGCAGGAGCTCGGTTTGGTTTGAGCATGCTCGCATGCAGCGATGGCCCGGAGATACTCGCGCGCAGGACGAACGCTCGGACGCATGAGAACACGAAGCTGAGCGCGGCAGATGCGGTCGTGGACGAAGATAGAGACCATCATCAGCGGCGCACGCACGCAGGACCACGTTGACGATGTGCATGTGACAGACGCGAATCTCCGAGCGCGATTGGCCAGCGCACCAGATTCAGGGCCACGCGCGTAGTTATTGGCAACAGCAAGCTCACTCGCGCAAATTTTGCATCTTGAGCGGCCGGTTCGCAGCATTTCGCTGAAAACGCTGCCATATGCTGCGCCGATCGCTTTGTTCAACAACCGCACCGCTTCGGGAAGATTCGGGCCACGCACGCCAGATCCCCAGACCTCTCGGCAATCTCGTCAATCGATCGACCAGGTCTGTCTGTCTCTGCGATCTTTCCCAACCGCACGCACGCCAAGCGTATGCTTGGACAAAGTCGAGATCCTCCGCTGCTGAACACTGGCCCTCTGAGCTGCTCGCTTCATAGCTCGCATCTTAAGCGTTTGCTCGCTCGCTCGCCCTCTTTCCGAATGGAACGCGCGCAAGCCAGCAAAGCGGCGACAGCACGTGCGAAACGAGCTCCGTCCGACTCAACGCAGACGCAGCGTCAGCAACACATTGCGAGCGAGCTGGATCTTGCTGGCGCATGGGAGGCGCCGTCCACACACCTCCGTCGCCTCCTCTGCGCACATGCGCGCCTGTTCGCAGCCGCGCCTCCTGTATACGCGCCTGGTCGATCGATCTGTGCGCTCAGTTGCTCAGCCTGGGGATTCTGAACGTCGCCAGAGTCCCAGAGGTCAGAAGGCAGCCAGTCGAGCAATGGAGTGAGCAGGCGAGCGCTACAGCAGCAGACCTACTGGCATACTACAAAGTACCTAGGATCTCACATCTCACACTCAGGTGCTGAACGCCAGTTCATCGATCGATCGGTCGATTGGTCTCCGCGTAGGTATTGCTCGTGGAGTAAGAGGAGAGTGAGTGTGTGACGCGGAGAGCTTGCTCCAGTCTGAAGCAGTCAGCCAGCGCATGTCTGAAGTTCTGGAATTTTGGATCGCGCATTCGGCCACAAATTTGTGTGATCTGTGACAAATGACACAGCAAACCACTCGCACTTTGCCGGGCACACAGCGTACTGCACTCTGCAAAGTGGCAGAACATCTTGGTGAGCCATCGCCCCGAAACGAAGCCAACGAGCCAGATGCTTCACCGAGAGAACCAAGTCCCAGGTGCTCGCGACGACCTTACCGAGGGTGCTGGCGAGTGCTTGCTTGCGCGTGCCTACTCGCTGCATAGCTGGGCGCGTATCTCCCACACGCCCACGACTCGCGTCCCAAACGCGGTTGTGAGCGAAATGCCTCCGACATACCAGGTGCAGGCGGATTGAGGCTTCGTTGTGCGAGCTCAACGGTTGGTGTC